>JAPZDZ010000002.1:9879612-9901007 GCA_029783805.1 Acanthurus tennentii | reverse complement strand
TTAACAACTTTTAGAGTGACAAAAAGAATTGGATCGGTATCGGATCGGTATCGGCCGATCCTCAAGGCTGCAGTATCAGTATCGGTGTCAGATATAAAAAAGTGGTATCGAGCCATCCCTACCTGAAGTACCCAAGACTCTTCATTTAAGATGCAAATTCTGACATTAAAGAAGCTGAAACTAGTACATGTTTTACATTTTTGCTTGAAAAATTACTTTAGAACAACCCTTAAAAAACAGTTGGTAAGTAGTTTTCTTTTGATCATATAATCAATTAATTCACTTAACACTGGAGATCTACATGTGACTAAAACCTCCTACATGACTGTGTGTAGGCTTCAAGGCTCAGTTTTTATTCACAGTGAAGAGTAAATGACAAAGGAATTTTGACTTGTTTCCCAGTAAACTTTCTAAATATATTCAGATGCATTTCATCAATTCAATATGTTGTCGAAATTGTCTGCATTATACCCGGGCAAGGCTAGCGTGCAAATGGCACTTTCATTCTCAAACCAAATTACAGTCAAAGAGAGAGAAAATGAGAAAAAAAGGAGAGGGTAAACAGAGACTAACAAGAAAAGTGACACTTGCAAAAGGAGACTTTCATGAAACAGCTTTTCATAGGAGAAATAAGACACAATTAGGTTAAATGTTAGCTCCTTGGTCTTGATTAGATTTTCGCATCTCTCTGGAAAAAAAAAAGGAAGCTTGAAGTTTCTTTATCTGATTTCCCTACTCCTTTTTCAGTGGAAAGGATTTAGACAAAAGAGAGCGGGAGGCAGGGTTTTGAGGTGGGGGGGGGGTGGCAGCGGAGCGGTGCTCAACGGCAGATTGGCTGATTAGATTGATTTAGTGATTTGGTGTTGCAGCTGGAACTGGTCCAAGAGCTCCAGATGAGACAAATCAAGGGACCATGCTGACGACTTGGGGAGGGGGGCTGTATGTGGCACCAGTCATTGGGTAGTCTTAGACAAATTAATTCGTCCTTGGCACCCCTGAAATAGACCTGCCTACATACTCAGCAGTAGAGTCACTCAGAGAATGGCGTCCTGCTGCTGAAACTCAAAGGGGACCCAAAGCCCTTTTTTCAAGCTCCTTTCAAACCCAGCACCTTTTAGTGAAAAAAACAAACTGTATTGTAAGCTGACTGACCTAACAATGTTGAGATGTGTAAATCTGAATTCCATTACCAATCAGAGACCAGCAATAACCCCAGAGGTGACTTTCCAGTCGGGACTAACTAAGCATAGGGAATCCAGTGAATTTTCAAAATAAAACACCCTATATGATTGGGTAAAACACCACAAAATATATTCTAAACTGTTAAACAAAAAAAGCATTTAAAATCTTGCTACTGACTTACCCTTGGGAACAAGACATAAATCACACAAAAGATGACCAAATCAACAAAATTTGAGCAAGTCGACAAGTGAAGAAGTTCCCAGTGGGGTATAAAGCTGAACAACACTAACAACACCAGAGACGGACATCATAGAGTCATGTGTGGTGTAATCATGGGGTAAAAAGGATCAAAAGTATGATAGCATTATATCATTATATCATAATACTTTGTGGTCATTCTGGAAATCTCTTCATAATGTGCCATATCGACTCCTGCAGTTGCACAGTTTTTTTTGGACACTTGCTGTAATTCAAGAGCTATTTGAGACAAAATTGAATTTGATATGTCGCTGGGCGCACTCTCAGAACTTGAACTCAGAGGAAAAAAAAACCAAAAACTTCCACATTCGATCTCATTAATTGGTTTTCATCTTAAAAAGCAGAACTATCCAGCCAGTGATATAGCATCTGATTGCTTAATAAGTATTCCAGCTGATCCAAGTGATAGGATCTTGTACATTCATTTCAATTTGCGCCCATTAGGCATAACACCAAGGATCTTCAAGCTACATTAACGGCCACATATGCTGATGTTATGAGGGATCGTTTCAACCTATTACACATTAAATGTTTTGCAATTTGCATTTAATTACACTGACGGGGTAGAACAGCTATGTGGCCCCATTGATAGACTATGAATTAATAGCTTCTGTGCTTGATGCATTTTAAAACAAATCATTTGTCATTTGTTTTCATTTGTCATCATTTCAGCTGCAGAGGAACTGGGCATCAATATGTTTTCGAGCACAATTGCCGCGGGACCACTCCGCCTCGCAGCCCCAGTGTGCTGAACAAGGAAAACAAATAGCTGTTTTTCCTGCACCATCAAGTGATCTGAATCATGTTTATCAGGTCATGGCCTCTAAATCACTTGCCCTGTAGCAATGTCTGTGCAGCCTTAGGCAGTGATGCCATATATACTGTAATATGGTAACTGGAGCAGGCCTAAAGCATTATTATGAATAGACATTCTCTGCCACATAATTTTTCCTATGTGAAATATACGACACGGGTGTTTTTTTGTTTTCACTCTATCTCTTTTAGAGTTTTGGTGCATGATTCTTTCAGGACAACAACTATAACGAAGACAGGGAGCTCTCAAAGTAAATTCTACAGTAGATCAGTGTTCACCTGCCAATGCAAATATAATATAGATCAACAACAAAGGCTTAAAAAAATTCAGCAGTCTGAAACTTAGCTTGAAACTTGGTGTCGTGGGCAATGAGAAGCATAAGGTCAACTAATCCCCCGGATGATAAAATCTAGTCTTTCTTGGTGTTGAGTGAAAATGGTGCACAGGAAAGCATTTACCTGAGGGTTCTAGGTATCAAAACCTAAACAGTGTGCATGAAGCCAAGCCGGCAGGTTTTACCTGTAGAAGGGCGGTGGGTGTCCCTGAGCCTCACAGCTGAACACCACCTCTCTGCGATTTTCGCCAGGTTGAAGGGGAAACACCACACTGCCGGGCTGTTTGGTGAACGCAGGCCTCAGCAGGACTCCGCTTCCTGGGTGGAGAACCAACAAAACTGCATCAGCTTTGATGTCCTGGTGAGCCTGAAACCCAATTTTTATATTTTCTGCTTGTAAGTAGATTTCGAAGGCTTACAGACGAGGGAAGCAAGTGGAAAACAGTGCTGCTGGAAAGAAAGTGGAATCACAATAAAATCTATGTTTGGCATGAATCTGTTGGCCATGTGAGCAAAGCCTGCGAGCATTTTTCATTTTAGTCATTAAAAGTTGCTCGATCCCTGAGGTACTGCATAATCAGGCTGGTAACCTTCATAAAACTTTAATGCAAACATCTGAACGTACAGACTTGTCAAAGGCACACTACACTGCCGCTGTGCTGTAGCACAATTTCATCTAAACCCTTCAAACTTATCACCTCCTTCCCATGGGACGTCATCCAATAAGAAATCTAAAAAAATACCACAACAAATACTGAGAGTATATAATATGGTCTCATTTTAAATTGACTTCTCTTATTTTAGCCAACAAATGGTGCTCTTTGTGACTCAGAGGAGAAAAAAAACAAAGCAAAACAGTAATTTTAACAGTTAGGGGTAAAATACTTGAGGGAAGAGTTGCTTATGTTCCTGAAATACAAAATCAAAATAATTTCTAGAGCCTTTTCCAAAGATATGTATATATATAGTTCACGGGAGCTGCATATAAATTGCTTTATTTTAAACTTCATCCAAACTACCCGTTATTATTTAAAGTACAAGCCTGCTTTTTCAACAAATCCTCATCAGTACTGCTTGACAAATCTCTTTGAATTAGACTTTTACAGCGTTTTTTGTAAAAAAAATGCAGTAACTGTACGCTTTCTGTTATTATTATGACTGTTCATTGTGCAGTGTTCTGCAAGGACGAAATAATAACAAAAACAGCACAGCACCCAAATTAATACAATAACTGAAAATTCCCCATAGGATATTATAGCATTGTCGATTCACTGCCTCTGCAAGAAAAAAGGGGAAACTATAAAAAAAAAAAACAAGAAAACACAAACAACAAAGACAGCAGCATGTCAGAGTGTGACATTTGTTTCTTAGTTAATTATAAAGGTACAACAGTGGATGCATGTCGTTCAGGCAAAGCCCACGGTAAGTGTGACCCATGGGGCAGTCAACGCTTCATTGCAATAAACATTTCTTTCTGTGATGGAAGGGGAGTTCATTTGGATTTGTCAGAATACATTTGCATTTCTGTGATGACACAGAAGTGAAAAGATTCTGTAGGTAGAGGTAACTAATTTGTATGAGAGGAAGGTATCCTTTTCAAGTCTCTGGCACTATGGGAGCATAGGTTTATCCTCAAGACTCGAAATAACTCTCTGAGAGGTTGGAATTGTTTGACAGGGGACCTTGTACACTGATTATTCCTCTCTACAAGGATAAACCTCTCAGAAAGTTACGCAGGATAAAAGGCCCCCTAATTATAATCTTTGTTAGATGAAGCGTGTCCCTCGCAGCAGCACTGAGAGATGACTGATTACCAAAAGACACGTCAAGTACAGTCCATATTCAGACACAAATCCTTGCACTTGTTGTAAACAAACTTGGAATGATGGTGAAGCCTGCAGTAAACACCGTGCGGTGAATCACTGTGCCTTATTAAATTGATGAAATGAGTTATAAAGCAAAAGAAATTTACATTCAGTACTGGTTTGAAAAATCCTTACAATAGGGCCATTCAGATGAACTAATCCAGCCTTTAATTGGTTCTAAAATATCACTACAACTCATAAAAATTAAAAAGTCACATATTTTATTTAGAATTTTTTTTAAAAATCTGAAATATTTTTTTAGGTACGTACCATCATGTGCCTTTGCAAATATTACAAGTTCTTTCACCTGAATAAAACCTTAACTTGAAGGTGATCTTGCACTGCAACCCAGTGTTTGGATAATACTGTCAAACACTGCATAATTTATTAATCGCATATGCATCACTTTACCTCACAAATAATATATAGATAAAAACCACTGATGCCTAAAAATGAAATTAGACAAAAGGTATTTATTTGCTTATTAAAAGTAGTAAAATATTATCGTGAGATGAAATTTACTCTTCAAGTGCGAGCATCATAAGCACAAAAGCATAGTGTACTGAAGGTTATTAAACTGAAACAGATTCTTTATATACAATTACCTTGAATTGGATTTTGAACAGTCGCTCCATTATATGGGGTTGTTATAGCTGTTGTGCTTGTAAACAGTTCAATGAATCCATTGAAAACTGTACAAAGAAAATGCACTGCTGTGGTTCGTCCTCAACCTTTTTTCAGAACCACCTGATTAAGAATGTGGCGGAAAAAATTTGACTTTGAGCACAGTGAATGATTCATGATGCTTATTTAATGTGTTGGACCTCTCACTTATCACTTGCACCCTGCTGGTGCTCTGCTTAAAGCACAAACAGAACAACTTGCACTACCCCTGCTGCAGCCCCCCAAGCAATCACCCTAATCGCACTGAACCATGTCTATCAGAACATTTTTGCATAAGCTTGGTGTGCATTGCACTCTCAATCAGTCCCTAAGTGGACTACAGTTCACAGGCCTAACACAACATTCAACTGATGGGGAATTAATCAACAGATATTTGGTTGCAGCCTGTATTCTCAGTTACTGCTCTGCTGAACTGACCTGATCTTTGGCAGTACCATGGCAACTGTTATTGTAATAGTGATAAGTGTCAGAATAATGAGAGGGAATTGAGCTCCGGGGGCTGCGCCTCGGGGCTCAGTTCAAACTGATGCAAACTCTCTGAAACTCTTTCGTTGCCCTTACGGGAATGAATGTAAGAGGCGGCAGGTGTAAGTGGAATAATTTTCAAACTTGCTTTCTGCTAATCAAACACTGAGGAGCTACACAATGCACCAGTGTGGCTAAGGCCAAGGTCCACTGACCCAAGACACTAAAGGATTTCCTTTCTCTTTTTCAAGGCAAAATTTCATTTTTGTCGCTCAAACCATGGATGCATGCTGGAAATATATCTGGCCAAGAAATATGTTAAAAATTGAAAATCAGCACTGACACTTAAGTTGACAGATTACTCTATCTCCTCAAACCTAAGAAAGAGCCGAGAAATCAAGTTGAACCAGGATGTCAGAATCCGATGGCAGGTCCAACTCTGAGCACACCAGAGCAAAGCAAAGCAGTAAAATAAAAAAAAAGCTTTATGTGGGAAGTGCGCTGATCCAGAATCCTAACAGGAAGTCGACTGCACAATGCAGCAAGACAGAGATGGAGGTCGTTATGAAAGGGTCCTTTTTTTGAAACCCCCCCCCCAAAAAACTGGGCCGCCCACACTCATATCTGTCACCTGCTGCCAGATGGTGATATGTGCAGCCGTTTTCGAAGGCCCCTCAGACAACACAAGACTCAGCATCGGAACACAAGTGGAAGGCAGAGGGAGCTGTTTAGGAGGCTGAAATAAAAACTAATCTCAAATTCAATACTAGCTGACAGCAAATGAATTCCTCCAGCTTACCTCAGCATGAATAAACAGGCACATGGGGAGTCGGCTGTGGGGGAGGTATCGGTCGTTTGTGGGGTCTCAAATCCATTCGTTTCAGCTCAGGGTTTTATGCATCAAATAAAAAAAAAGCCAATCTTGCTTTTTAAAGCATCTTTCCCCTCTGTCCAAGCCGATAAGGTACACCTTTAAGGTCTCTCATTCAGGGGCAGCAAATGTTACTCCAGAGCAGGAGGAAGGTTTGCGTTGTTTCAAGCAAGCTATATATTTGATCCCATCTAAATGTCTGAGGTATGCGTGGAATTTCTTTTTCAAGGTTCTTGAAACAGAAATATTAAACTCTAGGTAGTAAAAGCATTACATTTTTTTATATTTCACCAAGAAAAAAGGGAAGGAAGGAAAATAGTGAATAGAGATTGTCAGATTTTTTTTAAGGTTCATCATTTAAGCAGTGAGACAATCCATTTGAAACACATAAAAAAAAAAAAAAAAATAGCCTGAGTCCAACCAATACAAAATGTTCCCAGCCATACTTTATTGACTATCAGCTAGGGTGTACTGTACTGTGCTGTACTATCCTGCAGACTCTCGTTAATTAAGTTAATTACATTTTCAGTGACAGTGTCTGTAAGGAGAGGAATGTGGCCAACACATTTCCGAACAATATCCAACCATGTCACACCGTTCTCCAGCTAATCAAAGCTAGTGCATCTGAAATTCAATACCCCAGTATCCATGGTATCCAATGCCATGTTCACAGGGGAAACAGAATTGATTAGGTCCAACTCCTTATGTGGTAAAGGCAAATTAAAGCCATTTTTTTGTCATTGTTCCTCTGTTCAGTGTCTACAAAAGCTTAGGAGTGTATTGTTCCTGAGAATGTCATTTGTCATCTAATTGTTGTAATAATCCTATATTTTCTTCCTTAGGATTGGTAAAAGGTTATTTGTCACTTACCAGGTGCTATAGTCTACAGTAATGGAAACATTCATCATGCTTTGAAACTGTACTATGATATTTCAAACCACAGTAACTTGGGGAAAAAGTCTTATTTGACTATTAGAGGTTTTCTTTTTTTTGACAAAGCAGCATACAGAGTAGATTCCTGTGCTTTCTAATATTTTGAAGAAAATGGAGCATAAATCTCATGAATAGGGTTAGGCTGTGGAACAGATAAAAATATTGTTTATTTTGTTTATTGGTACAACATTCACCCTCATACTCTATAAATTAAACTACTGTTTGTGTGAGACAGTAGTGTCATGCTGAAATTACTTCTAATAAATAAAAATCTGGTGATAAGTGCAAGATTACTACCCTTTATTTTCTTATATTTGAGATAATAAATGTTACATTACTTTTAACTGTACAGATCAGCAACTTCAACATCAGCAAAATGTTATTAAAAGAAGCACACAGCTCACTATACAAACATATTTCTGTGTATACATATTTTGCTAAAATTGTTAATACATATTTCACAAAAATATTTATATTTCTGTATAACTGATAATTGCTTATTTACAAAAATATGGTACACAGTACAAGTTAACTGACATGCATTTGTAATTAATGTTACGCTGTGTATGCTAACATATTTAAATTGGATGATTTTTCCACCCTTGATGAAGCGATATACTAGCTAGTTATGGGAGGAAGATTCACTGGGGAATATTCCCCATCTTCACATATACAGAACTTCAAAGACGCAATGAAATCCTTGCTTAAGGATTCCTAAAAGGCTTTGCCATGTTCTGATGAATCAATGAAGTAAGTCAATATTTGAAACTCCAGTCGTCTCTGGGAAGCACCCAGAGGGATACAGAGCAAAGTGAATGTAGTTCTCTTTCAAACATTCGCTCAGTCTCACTATGGGGTACGCCCCTGCTTAGTCTTTAGAGGCCCAATACCATTACGCCAGTCCCATTGGTTGGCAGTCATGATGGCTGCTTTAAGAGGAGGAAAACCCCTCTCCCTGTAAAATGGGGTGAGGTAGCGTCATCAGTTTATTCAGAAATCTCTTCACGCTTTTTACTCAGAAAGCTACATTTCTTGGCACAACTGCAAAAGGACTATTAGCTTAACATTCCACAAATTTACCAAATCAATAAATCACAGTATATTTGATTTTTGTAGTGTTTTGCAACCATGAGAAGGTGTAGGGGAAGAAAAAGAAGGAGGGAGAGGCCCTACAGCTTTGCCTTCCAGGGAGGCCACAGGCCACTCCCACTTTACGCCAAACCCTCTCGCCAGCTGTGTCTGAGCAGGTCAGTGACAAACCCTTCAGGTTTTCCATGAGTCAAGCTCCTCAACCCCGGGCACAAAAACCAGCCCAGGCCACCAAACAAGGGGCCCTTGCTGAAGAAATCATTTGCCCCGGTGGTATCTCAGGGTGGCTGCTCCTAAAGCTCTGACTTTCTAACAAGGAGCAAGGAGAAGAAGGGAGACCCATCAACTTTCTGATTTCAAGTTTCCTGCCTCAGTATGTTTTTGAGCCTGTGTGTTCGAGCCTCTCTTCCCTCCATCAGACCCCCCTCAATGAAGCAGTCATGACTGCAGAAAAAGTGGGCTGGCGTAATGATACTGGCCTTTTCAGAACGACACGGGGGGGCTTACCCCTCAGTGAGAAACGTCGCTCATGTTATCACTGAACTGGACTTACCTCTGTCACCTGAAGTTCTAGAAAATTTTAATACTGGCCAGAAACAGTGCTTCATTTTTACGAGTATCTGTTTTTACTAAACAGTGATGGATGATAATTTGTGAGTCTTTTCTCCTCAGCATTTATTTAGAGTGATTATTGGCTGGATCACTTTTAATTTTAGGTCCATATTTTTTAAGCTTGTGTTAAAGCAATACCTCAATTTGAATTCAAACAGTTTTTGGTCTTTGACATCATTTACCCCGTTCAAACTGGAAGAGATCTCAAAATGCTATTTTTATATGAGTGACATGGGACAAAAATGCATAGTTCTGTTACTGTGTGACCAAGAATCTCACCAATTAACTGCAGCTAATGTAAGACTTACAGTTGATTTGCAACAGTTGCACTTGGATAAACCAAGAAGATATTTCAAAGTTACGGTCTTTGAAGTTCATAACTGCCTTTTTTTGTTTTGTGCCTCCCTGCAGCTCAGAGAGGGAACATTTTCCAGGAAAACAACAACACAAAGAGAGTTTTCACTAATTTGGAAGATGCCCACTAAATTTTGACCAATTTAGTTCATGAAAGCTACGAAATTTCAAAATGGATTTTCACTCAGAATCAGAGCTGAAGATTTTGACCCACATTCTTTTGTTATTTTAGGAACAGATGTTTTCACAGCAAGGATGGACACAAGGAATAATTGCGGCAACCAACAGTACTTGTAATGCAAGTACGAATATGTCAAAGTTGTATTAATAGACTTTAAAACATGAACTGATTCTTTAAGGCTCACAAGGTCTCCAGCTGCAAAAACACATACTGAAGTCAACATTCAATGAAACCATCTAGCAAGCGTTATTTGTGTGTGCTGAAAAAGCCACTTCAGAAAAGCACAATAAAACATCATTACAGCTTTGCTGAATACTCAGTTCCAATTGACCAGTAAACACAGCGTGAGGAGAGGGATTTCTGAACGAGACATCTAATCGTATCACTCCACTACCAACAAGTCCATGAGACTGTGTTGATTTTGATCAAATTAAAGATCAAGACTTTGTACAAGTTAAAGCATTTCATTGCTGTAACTTCAAGCAGCTACTCAGTGAACCATGTAGGATTTTCTTGAGCAATTCCAACAGCAAAAATCAGGATTGCTAGTTAGAGTCTGAATAGCAATCCTACTGGATCTATTTACATTTATGTTTTCAGTATTGCTAAATTGCAGCCCTTGAATGCTGACTACAGATGTTTGTGTGATTTTACCCCTGCCAACTATTTTAGGCAGATGCTTGTAAATGCTTGAAATCAATATTTTGCTTCAAATTATTTATGTTTTTGGCAAGTGGTCGTGTAGTATGAAGCAATATGTAGAGAAAGCCTCACAGCAGGATCTCTCTTTTCCTTGCATAGCCTTTTTTTTCCTGAAGAGCAAATCTCCTTAACATATTTTAATGTTTGTGAATATTGCAGTGTGGTAATTGTACAGAAATTCCATCTCCTCTCTCCACTCCTTACAGATAATGAGCTAATTTATTGAAAAATATTGTCTTTCTTGTTAGTGTGGAGTCCTTTGTGAGCGTGCTCTATCAACCCATGACTGTAAAACCACTTGTGTGTCAGATGAAAGTGTTGATCCAGTGCTGGAAGTGGCTCGCTGCGTGAAGGCTGGCAGTATCTGCGTGGGGCAAACCACATCCAGCCGAACCGCAACGCCTCTTCTCTGCACTCTTGCTCTCACTCTCTCTCCTATTTGCTCACTTACTCAGAAAAACACACACACAGCACACGCCCCTGCCTCAGGTCATTCAGACCCTCGGGGAGAAATGGGTGGAGAGCAGGTTAACTCCCAATGAACTCGCTACGGGAATAACTTCCCCTTGGCCCTACTGCTCTCCCACACAGCCGATGCCCACTGTTTACAAGAAACACTTCTTCATCTGAATAATAACCTACTGAGAAGCACCTATCTAATTACCTCACACTGAGCCTCTGTAGCCAGTGATTCACATCGACCTACTAAAATGCATGTCATGTCTTTCTCAGAACATAGAGGCTTTGGAGGTCTATCGTTGTATTGCGCCATACTTGTCTTGCAAGCAGAGCATATGTAATGTAACCCCATAATGAATATTAATGCTTGGTTACTCTGTGTTACCAACTGTGAGTGTGAGCCTCAAGAGTGAGGCAAGGGCTGTGCAACACAGCCCCTGCCTCACTCAAAGCAATGCTTTTCAGAAACCATTTGCCCTCTGCTCCTTTGTTAAGCACTAATTTGCTTTAAATAGAAAATACTGAATGAGTTCTCTGCACCTTATGAATGCAAGAGAACGTTTTGTGGCTGGTATCCAGTGTGTGTATCCAGTGCGGCACAGACTGTAGACTTGAATTGTCTCCTTGAAGCGGTTTGTCTAAGATCAAAACTCTGTCAGGTTTGTGGCAGGATTTCCACGGATATCGAAGACATTCACTTGTCTGTTATTTGACAGAATGCTTAAATAGGACATAAAATGTGATCCAGACTTGTGGTGTAGCTACTAATCCCATAGTGAGTCACAGTTCCCCGAGGAAAGCCTCATTAGACATTCACTGATGTGTATTGGATTTAGTGATAAGTGGTGCTAATTGCCATGAAGGCAAATTTAGGTGCCGACGTGCTGTTGTGTTTTCAAAAGAGTCTTGCATGCACAAACAAATACACACAGTGACAGTTACAAGCGCACTCGCACACTCACACACGCACTAATTATTTTAGGTCCCAGCTGTGAGGAGGGGCTGCTGATTTGGAGCAAGGCAACATGAAAGATTATTCATTCTTCAAGATACTGAGCTGAAGCGACAAAAAGTCCTTATTCATCGTGTTACCAGCTTCAGACATTCTGCAAAAAACTAGCATTTGACCCTGAACATTTTGTAAAGGAGAAAAATGGGTCTCTCATTAAAAGTAAGATCAGTGAAAAGATTTTTGTACTACTATTAGTATTGCCAGTACTCTAAATGAGGGTAACAACTGAATATTTGAATTTAAGATGACTGCACATTCAACTGCTATGTGGGGGCTGATTTCAGGAAGAGAAACCTAGCTTATTCATTTCCTTCAGGACTCACTGCTGAAAGAAAAAAAACAGAGATAGATGCAATGCAAAGCTGAAGAAAAGTTGATTTGCTGCCTTGAGCTGCCAATGAAAAGACAATAAGGTGAACCTTTCCAACCATTTGCAAAAGTGGTGGAAAGCTGTGGGTGCTCTTTGCCATAAAACCTTTTAGTTTTCCGTTTTACTTTTAAGTGCCACCTGTTCTGTTTCCTAAGGTGCCATTACAAAAAAAAAAAAAAATCTATAAATAACAATGCAAAGCCCCTGTGCTAACAGCATAATAAAGTGCATGTTTGGGAGGCTTACCTGCCAGACACTCCACCAATGACAGCAGCAGTAAAAGTTTCCATAGCAACTCCATTTTAATGGTCTCGGGTCAATACAGGCTCACATCCAATCACAGGTGTGCAGAGTCCTGGCTTTGTCCTTTCCAGCACTTTCACCGTTCTTCTGTCAAATGGAAAGAACAGGAGGCAGAAGCCATTAGACATTCAAAACCACTGGTCACTCGTCTCATCAGATGGTGCTTCTTCTCACAATGACATTAATTGTCTATGTTCGAAATGACTGGAATTATATAAAACCCGAAAGGATGGTAAAATCATATCCTATAGACCACAAACTATTTGCCAATAGCATTTAATCTTTAAAAGCACTTTCAGGTCTAGTGAAAATCAGCTCTGTTTTGATTTGTTGATAGGGCAGTAGTCTGTATCTGCGAGAATAATCGAAAAACAGCCCGGTCTTGTGCAGACATGGAAAATGACTTGTCCAAGCAAAACACTTACAAAACACTTATACTGTTGAGTTTGCTTAAGACTGGTTTAACACAGGGATCATGTCTTCAAGAGAAACATAAAGGGATCGCTTGCTTGTACTCAAACCTGCTGAGACAAAACAAAAAGTAAGCCCGCTGTCAAGACACATCCCTTCGCATGTAATAAAGCACTGTCCTGGCTCCTCGAATTCTTCTGAGCTGGAGGGATTATGTATTTCTGACATAAAGAGATGAATGTACGCAGGGCAAAACCATTTTCGCTCCCCAGAGAGACTCACACAATTGATTTTCTCAAGGACTAAACCGTAATTTATCCCTGCTAAGACACCAATGCAGTCCCAAAAAAAAGTTGTGAAATGATAATGATTCTTTTTCCTCTTGTCACTAAAAAACAGTGGTGTATTTATTTGTCTAAATACGCAAACGCAGCCAACATTGTGGAAGCCAGAGCAAAGAGCAAGATCCTCTCAGATATAAAGCATCAGATAAATGTTTGTGTATGATAGTACAGTTATACAGTGACAGAGGATGAAGAGGGGAAATTAGCCATTGTCGTAGCTCAAATTGACTCTCGCTGGTACATTTAACTGACTGATGGTACAGTTTCCTCTGACTACACATCATCTGCACGCTGAAATAAATGAGAAGACAGAATTAATAAGAATGTACAGTGTAGTCTATCAGGAGGCAAATGCCAAAAAAAGCAGAGAACAACTGAAGAATTACACATTCATAGTTTCTCAGTTATCTGCTCGCCTCTTATCTTTGCACCACTGAAAGGCATGACAGAGCATACTGATGCTTTATGTGAATATACTGTATCAACTGCGTTTTTGACACATTCGCCTACACCATTGTTCCTTGTGCGCGTACTAAACCATTAAAGGCAACACTTTTTCCCTATAAATCTCATTATGGAGATTGGGTTTAGAGTGTCATCTTAGTTCCAACTTATCTTGCAGTTATTAGGATGCAAATGTCATGAGTAAATGTTGGCTTTTAATAATGAAACAGAGAGACTTCAAATCCCTTCTTATGCTCCTGGATATTTTTGGAGTGCTCCTCCTTTGAGGGAATTACTGTGAGAGATGCGCTGAATAAATTACTCCACACAATGTCTTTAAAAGAAAAAATGATGAGCCTAGAAATTCTTCAAAAGTTTGTCTTCCAGCTCTACACCTAAATTTATATTATTCCAATATTTTATAATTATATCAAGACTAAATTAAACAGGTTTGACACTCACATTCCAATGACAAATGCGTAATGTTTTCAAAAACAATTCAAGTAACTGTTTGACACGCTGGTCATCTACAATTAATTAACCCCCTGTGACAGCACCTCAAGCGAACAAGATCAGAACGTGTGAACTGTTGAGAGACCCCGTTCATAAATCTATCTGTTGGCCCCTAACAGCAATCTCTTGATCTGTATTACTCAGCGGGCCATGAGACACGAGACATCAGACAGCGGGGTTAGAAGGGGGATTAAAGACAGTCTTTTGATCCAGACAAGCTCAGATGATGGCTGAGGGAGTCAAGGGTGTTCACGGCACTATTTGACTTCCTCTTCAGTACAAATTAATTACCCTTGTGACCTTAAATTGTAGTGACAAGACCAACGACTTACTTTCATCCCGAATCGATTCTCTCATTTGTTTGCTGTTCGGAATTAAGGTTAATGATAGGGGAGACATTCAAACTTTGCCTTTCAAGTTCATGTTTCATGTCTCTGGAAAAAGCCAGTGGTTGAAATATGGAATGTGATCAAGGCTGAAATGACAGTCCTGGCCTAAACATTTCCTAACCCAATTTGCACAAACTCAGCTGCATTTAAATGTGACACTGAGGCCATGATCAATCACTCATTTTACAAGTGCAGATGACACAAGCAAAGAATTACATATAAAATACCAATACAATAACTGACACACAATCACAAATTGTTCATTCTGGGGAATCATTTAACCACAGTGACCAGCTGCATGCAGCACTATCCTCTGTTAGGAGCCCTAGATTGCTGGTTTATGAGACTGACCTTTCCTCTCAAGTATTTGTGCAAACCTTTCAATTCCTAAATATGAACTATCCATCTAAACTATCTGCTCTATGTGAAATTCAGTTTTAAATGTGTGTAGTAATGCTGGTGATTGACGTTGATGGATACATTTTCTAATGAGAGGCAAGTCATGATGATGAAAGCAGATCTGCAAAATGTCAGGTGCAGCCATGAGATGAAATTTAAAAATAATATTAGTTTCTGAGAAAGCTGTTTTAAATGACAGCAATGTCATCTTGTCTAGCCTTATATGAAGACCTAAACACTTCTGCACTTTTTTTCTCAAAATAATTGAATCATTTAATTTAATCATCAAGCATTCAAAAATCCGGCATTTGCTTTTTCAGGAATAACAATTAAGAGGATTTGCTGCTTTTCTCTGCGTTACTTCAATGTAAATTTGATGTCTTTATCTTTTACTGTTGGTCAGAGAAAACATAGAAAAAGAGGCTCTCACATTAGGGGTGCCTGTGCTGTGGGAAATAGTGACATTTCTGCATGCATGATTACATGTACTTGAACTCGTGATCACATGGAATCAATGACATGTATAGAACATCGGGAGCTCAGATACGAACCTGAGAGCTTTATTTTATTTGACTTTGGAGGCAATGCAGCTGCTCTGAGAGAAGCGTCAGATTTGTAGAGACAAAGCCCTTTTCATTTTAGCATTGTCAGTGTGACACCGTTTTTCCTCCTCTTGTCTGACAGCACCAGCTGGAGTTGATAAACCACAGATTGTAGTTCAGTCAGCCACAGACGCTAACGGTGATGGCAGCTGATTTGACCCTCTCCACTACACCCGATCTCAACACTGCCATCAATTTTTCAGGGCTCAAAAATGTATTAATAGAAGGGTACTCCGGGTCCCATTGAAGAGTCCAGATGAAGATAAAATTCCCACTAAAATGCACAAGCACCCCCCCCACACACACACACACACACTTTAACACACCCACATCCCCCGGGCTTTAAATCATGAATGAGACCAGACTCCCACACTCTGCAGGAACGAGACAAGACCAGGAAAAATGGCATACAATGCTGCATCTTTAATCACCTGAGCTGTGACTTCACTTGATCTGCAGACACCAGCTCGATCTGTGTTTTCCTGCATGTGAGGCTCATCTCACAGCTCTGAGTGCCTCCAGTCATTTAAAATTCATTTTCTGGTGGTGCGCAAGTTGAGTGTAGTAGTAGTAGGGATGTGTTTTTTCCACCTAATACTGCATATTTTAATCCAAATTACCAAGCAGCTCCATGGAAATGTGAAGATGATAATCATGTCAATATCTAATCAGATTTTTCTAATCAGGATTTTAGGTTGGGAGGTTCCGTTATATTTAATATATTATTATTATTAAATCAAATTGGACAGCAATTAGGATTTTCTTATTTCATTCTGTTTTTTTTTACTGAGAGAGCTGTTTATACAATGAACAAGACTAAACTGCTGTTTCAAAAGATCTGCAAACATTCTTTTTCAACACCTAAGGTGCTTTCTTCTGCTTACTGACTGTTAACACTGAACTCAAGGGTACCTTAAAAGATGCACCTACACAAGAGAGCCACTAAAACAACCTACGCTTCCCTCTGCAGGTCCTGCACTTCAGGAATTTATATGCATACAACCAATAAGCTCAAAACTTTTTGCTGAAGCTTCCCTGCATATTAACCCATTTTTTTTTTCCATTCCTCACAAATGGCACACCACGGGAGTCAAGGAAGTGCCAACGTATTCCCCAGCCAAGATTCTACCTCAAACAGTGGCACAAGACAAAGAGACTAATGGTGTTTTGATCTAAGCACACAAGCCGCAGGCATGACATAACACATGCCAGCTTCCTCATTCCTCCAGACCACACCAGGGGCTCTCTCTCGAAAGCGCAATCTCCCCTGTGACAAGAGCAACCAAGTACGTTGAAAGGTTCTTCCTGCTTGCACACATGCTCCAAGCCCAACTTTTCAACATAATGAGCACAGTATATGGTAATAATTTACACTTGTTATGGAGCTATGCATCAAAAGACCCTCACAAAGTTTTGGCACACCTTTTATTTAAGCATTAATGATTCAACGGTTAATCCTCAATCAATTCACTTGTATCTGTTACTTATATTAAGGTACTCGGTGTTACAACTAGCTCTAGCTGTGACTCAAAAAGTTTTTAGCCACAAGTAGTTGACAATTCCGGTGCACCTGCTTGTGTTTAGGCACTAATTAAGGCCTGTTTTAGGATTTAAAAGCCTGCCAATTAATGTTCATTAAATGCACATATTTAGCTCTTTGGCAAAACACTTTGGTGGAACTCTGCAGTTTTCATCAGAAGCAATTTTAAGCCCATAATGAAGAAAAGCTTAACTGTTACTGTGAGGAATGAAAGATCCTCTTGCAAGCAAAACACTTCAAGTGTTTGCGAGCAAAATGGTGTAAGCCATCTATTGAAGATTCAATTCAATTTTCAATTCAATTTTATTTATATGGCGTCAATTCACAACCAAGTTGTCTCAAGACACTTTACATATGGAGCAGGTCTAGACCACACTCTGTAAATACATTTATATTTTAGATTTATAGGATGTGAGCACTGATGTGAGCACTGATAACAAAAAATTGATATATGTAGTTAATATATAATCTAATGTCAACATCACATTGTTCCTACTGAAGAAGTTCCTGTATTCTTACTTGATTGTAAAAACAGGAAATACTACAAGTCAGTGAAGTATATCGATTAAACTACTGCACAAAAAAGCCAAATGGAATTTGTAATGGAAATTCCAAAGTGATTAAAATGTGTATTTTGTGTATCTTTTGCCTTTTATGTTTTCTGCAGATTTTTAGCTGCCATGATGTCCAGGGCATCACATTCCATAACTGAGAGTTTCTCTTCTTGCCTAAATTTTCTTTTTTCCTGCACCTCACATTTTTCTCACACTACAGAAATAGTTAAAAAATAAGCATTTGCAATGCACCTGCAGAGAGCAAGCATCAGTTGTTGAACCAACATGCAGGAAAATGTAAGCTAAACGTGTCTCATTTTAGTGGTCAAGACCTAGAAAAAAAAGGTTAATCCATTTCTCAGCTCGCTTACACCTGGTTCACTTCACGCACTGTATATGTAACAGCAATCAATAGCAGCTTATTCCACATACTGAGGAGAGGGAATGTTTTTTTTCCTCTGACTTACACAATATTACTTTACCAGCAAGAAAATTATGTTCAAAGGTGGACACGTCTCTGAGCCGCTGACTGAAAAACAGGAGGAGGTCGGACAATAAACTTTGTAGTACCCCACTGTGCAGGTGAGCAGGGCATGAGAAATGGAAAAACAACAGATGCAGCAGCGGCCTGAGGCATTTAAATGCAGGAGAAAATGATCCTTCTCTCATTATTGTTACTATTACAAATCAGGGCTATCAAGTTTGTAATCATTTGAAGGCAATAGGTAAGCACGTGGTCCAAACGGTTTATGCTGCTGTTCCACTTACATTTTTTAAACACTACTGTAAAAAGTTATATTTCAAGACAGTGTTGAAAACAATAGGTTCCTTAAATTTTAACTGAGTCACTACCTCAACTGTACAGTGTGCTGAAAAATAAATCCGATTATAAGACAAGTATGTGGTCCAATTACCAGCAGAGACATAAAATGGCAGAAAACAGATTTCTGAAGAATTTTTTTTTTTTTACCTATGTCTATTTGCTGTGTTAAAATACTAAGAAAAATGACAACTCCTACCTGAGTCAAATCAAACTGCACACAGCATTACCTGCATCCACCTTTCCTCAGTCTATGTTTTAGTTCTCATGAGAACCAGGCTTTGCTCATTGAGGTACTTATGATTTGAGAAGGGATGGAAGCAAACTGAACAAAATGCATCCTCAATGTTACCCAGCCTCCCTTCTTCTCCATCCCTTGATGGCAAAGAAAGTGTTAATTTAAATATGTTACTATAGTTTGCCAGTCTCACTGATCCTTAATCTGAAAGAGGTTAGTGCAAGCTGGAATCTACAGCCCAACCACGGCCCTGAAAAATCAGCAGTATAACTGTGCTGTGTATTGAGAAATACATGGTGCTGTCTGTGGTGCTGAAGTAACAGACGGATTTGTAATTGCACCTTTTTTCTCTTAGAGCCTCCCTTCTGTCAGTTTAAGCTTGAAATCCACAATATTCTCAAAATCATGTACTACAAATATTCCGTTTTATACCATATTGTACCCTATATACTCTACAGAGTTGTAATCAAAGTGACAAGTAGCAGGAGGATCATAGAGTAACACGAGGGTGCTCCCATTTGGTCAACCCCTCTGTGGAAAGCTAACAGATCACGAATGGGGTACTATGAACTTCATGTTCCAACCTCCTCCTCTTTGTGAACAAGTGACATCATCAGAAACGTGTCCAGCCGCTTCCCCAAGGAGACGTGTAGTAGCTCAATTAGTCCAAACGCTTGGATACAAAAGGCAAAGAGAGTAACTGCAAAGTTATGTTTCTGCAGGAAAATAAACCACAGCTATTGGTAGTAACAGCTATGCCCAAGGCACATCCAGCTGGCTTTATGTCAACGTGAAACAAAAGAAAACACTGAGACATTCACTTAAAAATGTTTGCAATGTGTGACAGGGAAGAGTTAATTACTTAAAAGGACCCTAGCCTGCAGCCACCTCTCATTATCTTAATAGCAAATCATGATGCACAAGGCAGCTCCCTCTCAAACATATGGACACTTGATTTTACCAGGATAACTATTTCCAACAGGGAGTCACAAGCTAAAGGACTTCAGACAGTCTGAACGGCAATCAAGCTCAGAGCTCGGTGCAATCCAAGCAGAGAGATGGAGAGATGATGAGACTGGACTGAGTCCAATCCCCTGTTGATCACTGAGGACAAATGAGTTCTGCCAGAAGATTCAAATGAGAAGGATTGATAGGTGGATCTGTGCCCCCTTAAAGAAGAGAAGCATGGTAAAAATGATGGTAATTGCAATTAGAGGATGGAATGTTATTATCTCTAATGGATTGTGTTGCTCAAAAGGGAATTGAAAAAATGGGATTTCTTTTGTTCTAATTGAGACATGGCAATAAAACCGTAGACACGCATGTATGCATGTGCAAATTCACCCAGGGGTTGTTGTAATATGAGTGTGCTGCCTATTGCCTCTGAGAGAAATGAAAAGGGGGCATTGTGTAGTATCGTAAAGTATATGAAAAAATACAGTATGTATCAATAGAGTCTGATATTTGTCGGGGACATTATAAAAAATTAAATTTTATACTGTTTTCCATTATTTATCTTCGATGTGATAAGTGGAAGTTTGTGCTGACTGACGCGTCAGGGCATCAAATATTAAACATGAGAATTATATACACGATATAGAGAAAAGCAATTAGTATTAATTAGTTACCTGAGTAGATTCCCTGTGGTGTTTGTTGATGTTTATCCCTTCTCGGATATCCATGTTACGCCGCGCATCTCCTCACTCCTTCAGCCCAGCAGCTCCCAGCATCGAGTCGACGGCGGAAGTGAAGTTCGTCTCTTCAAAGTGAAAAAGATGTTCAAAGGTTTTTGCTCTCGTAGAAAAAGACAAAAAACTACCCCTTCGCCTCTTCGGGGGCAGGTTACCCTAAGAGGTGGCGTTCACTTTCTCCACCCCAAATACCCCTCTGGAGTCCGAGTAGTTGCTAGCAGCCTCAGCCTGGTCCGCCGCTCCGCATACAGTCCTCGGCGCATTCATGTAGGGACGCCCCGGTGTTGTTCAGTCCTGTCGCACCGTCGCCAGACTGACACGAACCAAACCCGCAGTGGTGACTTCTAACAGAGGTCTGAAGCCGGGAGGTTGTTACATTTTTAGGTATAGTTTCATTTTAGGAGCGGAAAGTGCTCACAGTCGGTGCTCACTGTGAGCGTCCGGCTCGTTCACAGGAGGACGACTGTAGCTGTCTGCGCGCGGAGGCAGCGGCACATGGGACATCAGAGGTTGATTCACGTTAGTTTCTGGGGTTTTTTCACGCTGCAGGTTTATCACACGTTTCCCCATAACTTCCTTTCCTCGTGAGCCTCTAAATGACTGATGTTAGTTTTATGTTTTTCTATTATTTTTCTTTTGTTTTATTTGTTTGTTTGTTTGTTCACCTGTTTGTTTGTTTATGTGGCTAGCGGAATAGGGAATTAAAAACAAATATTAAGAAAAATATGTATTTGCTCTGGTGATGGAGGCGTACTGTCACTTAAGGTAGGGATACGTCAATATGAGAATATTTAGCCCACAAAGAAGTTTAACTCGAGATTTTTAAAAAAACAGAAGCCTGCATGTTGTCAGGAATCATTTACTAAAAGTATCAAGAGAAAGAGCTCAAGTTCTGCAGAGTTTACTCATCCAGCATTTAAATGGAAATAGCTTACGCTACTGGTGATTTATTACACTTTATC
>JAPZDZ010000002.1:9855016-9867754 GCA_029783805.1 Acanthurus tennentii | reverse complement strand
GAGAGAGGGATCAACACCGGAAAAACACAAACAAAATCAGAACCATAACAAGAGTCATGCATCTTTATTTCGAGGTAACATCTCAGTTAGGACCTGCAGGTGGCTGCTGAAGGTTTTCTGCCTACAAGTATCATATCTGTTTTTGTTGTTTTGATGGTGAGTTTGAATCCATCATCTCTAAAAACACATTAGTTTAAGCCTCATTACATCAAGTCAGAAAGTCTTACAAGCACGTTACTGAAAGACCCTCCTGCTGTTTTCATTTTAAATGTCTGAAGCTGTGTTTGACCCTCCCTTACACAGCGGGAGTCAAAATGCTTAACACCAGGAATCACAGCACTTCTAAGATTTAAGAAGTGATATGCCTGAGCTTTCATATTCTTTGTCTCCAGTACAACTCTGCATCGCCAGCACTTGTGACTATGTCTCTCCCGTCTAATGAATAATGCACGCTAAGACATCCTGAGTTATCCAAAACCAAGTCCCTCTTATCCCTATCTGAGTGCATTGATTTCTAAGCTCTCACCAGCATCTGCAGAGGCTCAGAGGCTGTGCCTGTGTGTGGGGTGGAGGGATAAAAGAACAACAACAAGGCAAGCGTCAAGCTTGTAGTGCACTTGTGGATACTTAACGGAGTTCACTACCTGGTGCTCAGATGAAAGTAGAGGCCATGTCATCACAGTGTTTCATGATGTCTCATTTTTTAACAATTCAGAGAAATCCCTTGTGATGACGGCGTGTCAACTTAGCTGTGATCACCCACCAAACAGTTAGCCGACACTTGGCCCTGGTGAGGCTTATCCTCTATTTTAAAGGTGAGGGTTTGCAGTAAATCCTTTAAAATAATCTTTAAGCAAACGAAGAAAGCTTTTAATGAGGCATGGA
Organism: Acanthurus tennentii; assembly: GCA_029783805.1. Classification (NCBI taxonomy): domain Eukaryota; kingdom Metazoa; phylum Chordata; class Actinopteri; order Acanthuriformes; family Acanthuridae; genus Acanthurus; species Acanthurus tennentii. The sequence goes on along the minus strand of JAPZDZ010000002.1, from coordinate 9,866,869 downwards.
CAAAGATGCTGAAACAGCCACTGCTCTAGCATTTCCACTCATTTTTCACAATCTGCAACATCACTCACCCAAGAGAAATGATTATATGCAACATCTATTGCAATCATGGCATCATATTAGAGAGGATGAGAGCTACGATGATTTATTAAACTGTAAAATAATAGAAGTGGAAGAACAATACGGATTCACTCATGCATTCATTTGAGATCATCAGTCGCACACCTTTCACTGTAGTTTCTGTCATAATCTAACATTTTGTTTTCCACTCAATGATTTGGGGTTTATTTTCAAAACATTAGTGTAGTATAAGCAAGTTGCATGTTAAATTGTTGGTTTTACAATGTAAAGAGGCAGAATAAAGGTACAACTACAGCTTTTTCTCACTATAATGTTGCTTAGTTGCCTGAAGATCATACTTTAATAATCCACAGATGCCTTTTCCCAACAGAAAAAGAAGACACACATCAAAAGAACACAATGTATTAAAGGCAACGGTAACAGAATTCAGAGTAATTCTACTGTCACCATCTGTCCCATATTTAACAATTTCAGATTAAATCAATATTAATCTTCTGCTGACCAAAAGGGACTTCACTCCCATTCAAATAAACCAATCCAATTTGATAAGAAGCCAGACTATTTGGATAAGCGTGGCGAGCAAATCAGCACGAGATACTCTCTTGGAGATTGTCTATTTTCTCCTCATCCTTGATTGCTTTAAGGACTTAGCACACTGGAAAGTAAGTTTAGTGGAGTTTCATCCCTGCGAGGGGACACGTTAGAGCGAGGCTTGCTGAATACTCAAAAACTTCAAATATTGAAAGGTCACAAGAGCAAAATATACAGTGTAATCTCACCTCTTGAGTCAAATTGTAGGAATCAGAAAAATGATGAGTGGCCTCCAGAAACGCCCCGTATAATCCAACTCATAAGGGAGCATTTTTCACTGTGTTCTGAAATGTATAGAAATCAATATTTAATCTGCACCAAATATTGGACGATGCACAAAAGAGTGTGAGATACTAAATGCTAGACAGTTACGGTGGTTTGCTGTCAATGGAATGACTAAGCTTTTTGAGGGGATTAGAAATAAACTTTGTGCCTGGAAAAGCATCTTTGCAGCATTAAGTGGATTTCGGAGCGCCACACCTTGTGTTCAGCAGCTGCTCAGATCTATTGAACCCATCAACGTCCACAGGAGGCAGAACAATAAGTTTACCCTTGACAGGATTTTTCACTGTCGATTGATGAACAAGTATTTGCAGTGGATAAGGAATGCATTTTTCGCTGTCTCAAAACAAAGCATCACAGTTGCAGACTGTGTAACGCCAAGAATTGCTGTCTGGTTGAAGGTGACCTCGGCATTAGACACAACAATACATTTGCATGACATCGCAGCTGCTGTGGGTGCGATCAACATGGTAATTCATGCCTGCACTGTACAATGTCTTGTCTGCCTGAAAACGAGTTTGTGTGTGTGTGTGTGCTCACAGTTCATAGTCTGAGCGATGTGTCTTATACTTGTTCTAATAGGCTCTGCTCCAGTGAGTGCAGGGCTTACAGGTGTACTGCCTCCTACAAACACACATACACACACATGCACATGCACATGTACATGCACACACACATCCACACACACGCTCACGCGCACACTCACACACGTACAGACACACACACAGCAACAGATTTCAGGAGTCATCTCACCTTCCTACTTTGCATGCCACTTAATTGGTCTCTGCCTCTAACCAGAAGCTGTTTTCACATTACTAATCAAGTCTACTGTATATTTATATGCAGCTACTTTTCAGGAACTACAGAAACATATGCCACCTTGCTTGCAGTTTTACTGAAGTGTTGTCACTAATCACTTTTCAATTTTACAGGCTGATTTAGCAGATTAACTATTACAGAGGAAATCAAGAAGCAAAATGAAAGCAAAAACGAGCATACATTTAATTGAAATGTAGCTGCATCTGCTCCCAGCTTCCTTCTTTGGCCCGTTCTGATCTACATGGAGACTTAAATGGTTTGGATACTCACGTGAAAATATGGTATGTGGCATTTCAGGCTGAGCACATGAAAGGCTAGCCACCAACTGGGACACCTTGCAATCCACCTGTCTCAAATGTGTCATGCATCTCTTGGAATCGGCAGCAGAGTGGACACACGATCCCAGAGCACAGAGCCAGCAACGCCCAGCAGGAGCTTATATCTATGACAACAGGTACATCTGTTCCTCATGATTTTTCTATAAAGCACCAGCAGAACCACATGAATGCATGGTATATACAGAAAGCAATGTCAGCATAAAAGAGATTATGTTTTCATGCAGTCATGTAATGGTCCTAATTTTCCCATAATCGGAAAAAACATTTGGTTCAGTATGGCTCTGAAGATGCCCCTAATCACCTAATACCTGCATCATCCACTACTTTAACCTAGACTGTACGTTATCAGAAAAAGGGGCTGCCTTGGCAACATTTCCAGGCCTGTCACTTAAAGAAAAGGGCCCAGTGAGAGACAGACAGCCGGCCTCACAGTTGGTCACAGCATCATCATGCCAAGGTTAGAAAAGGTCAAAGTCACCACATGCTTCCTAACCAGAGCCATATCATTGATGTACCTCCAAAAACCCATATTAGATGCACAAAAAAGAAGGCTGGGTTTATGTGCTGTCTGTTGTTGAGACCAAATATTAAATTATATTCTAAATTTAAGCATCATGGGCACAACTAGTTATGTGTTATGAGTCACAAAATAATAGTTTTAGGTTATAAAATTATCCTGCCCCGAGTCAGAGCTGACTTTTCCTGCAAGCTTAGAATGATGACAAATACACAGGGGACCCTAAGCATTGAAACAGTCTGCAGGAGACTTCCTCCATGTGCAGCTCTGTACACTTAAGCCCCCAAACACCTCTGAGCCAGTGTGTCCCTTCTGCAGATTAATTTTTCATGCATGTTAGGATCCTTAAATTATAAAGTAACTGTCAATTACACTAAGCAGAGCAGATATGTGTGAGAGAACATTCATAAATTTGAGTGTCACAGTTGAGAAATAGCATCATTTACTCAAAACTGTCCAGTTGTACCTGCTCCTGACTCAATGTAGACCATCCACATAAAAAGACACATCTCCTAATGTACAAAAATGAAGCCAAAATTTTCTAAAAACAGGCCTGGCTTTGCAATGGTGACATTATTTGGAGTCAGAGTGCACAGTAGTAATTGGTAGATTTGGCATAACCCAAACCCATGGGGGTAACAGTCAATTGTGACATTTAATCCCTGTTTTTTAGCATCAAAATACTGAATAAAACCAAATTTATCAGCCAGTATAACAGAACGGAAAAAAAACAAAACTATCTAAGGACAAAAGGATTTTTTAATGTTGCACATTTTTTAGTTTGGCCTAAATCCGCTAGCTTATTTGACACAAGATTTACTGCACCCAGACATCAGAGGGTGATCAATATGTTAAGGTGTAACCTGCTGACATGTTGTCCATTTTTATTTTTCTAACATTAGCATAGACAAGCATTATGTATCCTAAGACCCCAGAATCCAAACTGTATCATGGCAACATTTTTAGTGGAAAAATATTAGTACTGTAAGACATAATGCATTTCTCCCACTGACATCCCAGGTCTCCTTCTCTCAGAGCAATTTCAACAACTGTCAATGTTATCTTTCGATCTATATTACTTTCCCTTTCTTTTTAAGATATTAAGTGATAAACTTTTTTTTTTTTATTTAAAAATACATACAATTTGGAGGGATTCATCTCAAAGGTACAAAATCATAACAACAAAGATCCACTTAATGCTGATGTTGATAAAGATACAAGTAGTTTTGAGACTGAGCCAGATAACCTTGAGAGTGATAAAGGAAACAGCACTGGTTAACACGATTCAGGACTTTTATAACTGACATTGTGGGAGTGAAAGCCTATAGTAAGAGAGCACCAGGCAAAAAGGCAGGCAAAGAGACTGCAAGAAAAGCATGAGCAGACGGAGAGAATATGTATGGTTCAATACAACACAAGTAGAATACAGAGAGCAGAGAGTTTTGGCTGGCTTACGAAAAAGTTCTTGCTATGAAACAACCTTCACAGTTGCTGATTTCGCATCTGACTTCAGCTGTATTCTACAAACCTCACTGCAGTCCTTCAGTATATTTGAGTCTTCAGGGGTGTCCAGAATGTGATGGTCAAGAGCAGTAAATGCACACATAAACATGGGAAAGTTTCTGACATATTTGTTAAAGACTTATATATTGTTACAGACAAATGATGAGCATCTGCTTGCAAATGGGTATAATACCAGTTACCTTGAATGACTGGGAAGCTGACACGCGCCAAAGCCCTGTGCCTGACTCGTGACCGTTTGCAGTACCTGCTTTCTTGCATCCACTTTGTCAACAACCTCATTTCCCCAGATGAACAGAAGGACAAACTTTTGAAGATGACTGTAAAAACCCTGCAGATCCCTGAAAAGGAAGTCATGAACAGGAGGCACTTGCAGGCACAGCTGGCAGCTTCTCTTATCAAAATCAATACCCTGAGGAGAGGCGGACGATTCATGCATGAGGCAGGAACACAAAGCCCCAGTATGTAAAGAGGATGGTCCACAATGCAGGGTAATATGGGAAGCTGCCATTAAAGTTCGGAAAAAAAGGCCACTGCAAAATATGCTATGATAAACTGACATTAAATGAAAGCATTGGGTGTGATGTGCATTTGTGCAGCACATTTAGAATAAGACCTAATCCTTTACTTTTATATACAAGAGATTCTAAACAGGATAGCATCCATCGAAAAAACCTGAGTACTCAGACACCAAAAATCATTATGATTTCCAGTCAGTTCAATATGAACATATGAGGGATTTGTAAAAAAAAGTTAAGCTATACAAAGTCAGATTTTATCAATCCTCACTGATGTTTCAGTCCTTCCAAACCAAAACAACAGAGGGACCTAAATGTCACTGAATATGAATTAATTTTGTTACTGAGCCAGAGTCTGGTGTTTTTCTTTTCCCAGATCCGATTACTGACACTGTCCACTTGCATCTGATATAGTTATATATGCAAAAACTTCTTTTGAAAAAATTGTAAAGTCAAAGAAGTTCTGATAAGTTTTTTTTTTTTTACAGGATTTTATTATGAAGGACATCAAAATACCAATATTTAAATAATGAATTCATTTGCTTTTCTTTGTTATGCATTGAAATGCTTCATGTCAATGTTTTTTTTAAGACAATTATTAATTATGAAATCACTTATGCCTAGTAATCTGTAAATTTTGTAAAACTGAATATTTTTTTGCAAACGCTAAGACCCACTTTAAAAAAATGAATTTACTAAAATTGATGCTAAGGTGTCTGGGTGTCTAACAAATATGTGTAAAATGCTTGTAGTCAGTTATGTGCTTTGTCTGCCTCGTATGAGTAGATTTTTCTCAACAGTTTCTCAGGATTACAAACTACATTTTTACACTTGAGAGGACAAAAAGGAGAGTAGCATTAATCTTAATTCATCTGGCAGTCCTTCTGGCATCAATGCATCGCTGAAAATAGTTCTGTTGGTTGCTGAAATGTAGACTTTACTTGCTTGGTGAACTCTATTTTTACTTGTAATGTGAAGCTTTTCTTGGTGAAATCAACTGTGCAGTGCCTTTTCCAAAAAGTGTAAATAGAAAGAAACAGCACTCCGGTGCTCTATTAACTTCTTTTCCTTCATTTGTATTCTCAGCTAATACTATATTAAGCTCCTCTTGATTACAGTGTATTTATGCTATGCACTTATTAACTTGGCTGCACATGCTGTTTTGTAAATGACAATTGTTCATCTAATCAGTCATGCAGTCGGAGTCACCAGAACTTCACTAACTTATAATGAAGAGACTCCATGATGTCAGCCTTCTTCCCCCAAAAGTCTTCCAGCTCATACATGTTTTTTCTCCAAGCAGAGAGGAGAGGGGCAGTGACTTGGTGTGTGTGATTCAGTGGAGTGGACATTCAAAGAGCGAGCATGCAAACATGGGTCAGCACATAGATCCCACTCAGGAGAAGAGCTCCCCGCAGGCTACAACATGCAGCTAAAGGTGGAGCGCTCATTGAGGAACATTATAATGATGTTTGTCACTGCCAATGATTCTGCTTGAGTAGAGAACAAGAGGGGCTCGAGTGACTTTGTACTCAATGAAGCGGAAGAATGGCTGAGAGAGGAGATGGTGGTGATGGTGGGAGGAAGGAGGGGGAGGGAGGTGATTCAATGGGTTGGTACACTGAGCCAGAAAACTGGTGATGGAGGCGGTCGGTGTGTGTATGGGAAAAGGTGTGTATTGGGTGGCAACGCTCCTGCTGATGACATCATTATATGAACATCAGCTAATGATTTAATGGTATGTAATTGAACAGATGTTGTTTGTGACTGTATGGTGTGTTGGCCAGCACATGGATGAGGCCGTGGTGATGCTGTTGCGTACTGGTTGTTCCTGGCACGGATTTGTGTTATCTCTGTCTAACAGTGGGGAAATGTCAGACGCATCCTATTGTGTTTCCTGTTCAGCTGCAATCCCAGAGTAGCTGTAGGTCACACCACAGCACAGACAAAAGACCATAGCTACTCTTTGATTTGACGTTTATTCCAATAAGCTCAATATTTGACCCCATTCAGTCCCACCAATAGTTTGCCAACCCAGATGTAGGGACTGACAGCCCCGAGGCTTTGTTGTGGGATCAGTGGTTTGGCCTGACAACATCATAGTGCAAAATACGTCTTTAGGACCACTGAAAATCATCTGACCAAGTGTTTGTCATGCATTGGTGCGAGTCCTTTTAGCTCTGCTTTTGGTCTCTAAACACTCTAACAACTGCAAAACATGTGGATCAAAGTCTACAGAGATGCAACAACTCCTAACTTTGTCTGACATTTGAATATAGTTGGGTCAGATTAGCCTCTGTTGGTAAAATGGCATTTGATGAAGATTGTTATATGACTTAAGTAGGACTCAGCTGAAATTTAAGGAATTTTGAATTGACTTGGCACCTGTCAATCTCGGCTTGGAACTTGACTTTGGACCTGATGGCAAAGATATGAACCCAACTGAATAATGACTTGGTTTCACCTCTTGACCCAGACCGCTGCAACTCACTCCCAGTGTGTCTACATGTGTCATTCAACCCTCTGGAGCTCATCCTGAATGAAGCTTCAAAGCTGCTCATCATCTACCCAAATTCTCACACACTGCATTGCTCCTCCAACCCAGCATTGTCTACTAGTGCTTTTATCCTTTAAAAGACCAGGTACCTGCCAATTGTGTCCGTCTTACATTAAGCTTCACTGTCAGCTTCACTCTGCCAGAGGTGGACCAAGCTCCCCATTGACATCAGTACAGCAGACTGCAGACTGTAAATAACAAAACACGAAGTAAAGAAAAATACTGTGAATCTTATGTTGTTTCTAAATGCAACACTTGGAATATGTTTAGTCTATTTGATGAAGTTGATTTACTTGCATGATTCTTTAGGTCTTATGTACATTGTTGAATGCAATATGCGGTGTGATGTAAATGCTACACTATGTTCACCAGCAAGTCTATTCACTGTGTGTGCCTGCCATTTTTGTACTAAGCAAACAGTGTCCAGTGGGCTTACTGGGCTTACTTGCTGTTAAAGAGCTGCCTGCTGGCATAAAATGATGCCATGAGAGCAGCAAGAGTGATCATCAACAGTGATATTCAGGAGAAATAGATAAGTAATAAATAAACATCCTATTAAACTCTGTAAAGCTGAAGGGAGCTGAAAATTTAGTTGAAAATACTCTGCAGGTTCATTCCTACATGGACCCCTTCCACATTGTCGTTTGATGCATTATTAAAAAAGTACAGATAACAGCCCACCTAAGAAAAGTTTCTTTAAGACTTAAGGAAATTATTTTCTAATATACTGAGTAAACTATCTACATATACACTGCTTGTGCATTGGATTTATGAAATCAAACCTTTTTTTTGACAAATTAAGCAATAGCTCAGTGAAATATTCTGAGAGAGGGAACTGAGAAGAAAACGTCTGTTGCATGTCAGTGTGACTGCTGTAACCGGCCACAGAAATTTCAAAGGAGGAAAATTGGCTGGCTGATTTGATGTTTTCAATCCTGGAGTGTGAAAAAGCAGAATAATTTGTCACATATGATTGTGGTGCTGGTGAGAACACAGTGACTGGAGGGCTGTTGTGTTAGCCGCTCTGAAGAGGCTGCACCTGGCCACTTGAATTGGCCAGGCTTGAGGGTAGACACACAGAGAAGGAAAGCGGGATCAAACACTGCATGATAAAAACATCAGAGGAAGGTGAGGAGGTGCTCCCTTGAGAGGTTGGCTAGTCGCATGTTTGTATGCATGTCTAACAGTGTGCATGAGTCTGTGTGTGCGCACCCGTATGTGTGTGTCGCACTCCCCCAGTTTTAAATAACTCGCTGAGCAGAAGTAAATCATCATCACTACTCACCAGCTGTTTTGGTGTCATTCAGGTTTACTCGTTTCAAACATCTCAACACAACAGCCCCATTAGTTTCCAAATGGAAAGCTGTTGGACACATGTTGTTTTGCTGTTCAGCAGAGATTGACCAGCATTGCTCTTGGAAATTACTTTGCAGCAGTTGCAGCAGTGCAATTCGATGTGGCAGCCAGTTTCCGTCTGTTCCTCCACGCACTTATAATCAGTGAAGCACAGCTAATACAGGATCTGATTGTAATTTACATTTGTTCTCCTGCCAGCAATTATTGCGGGTGTTAACATTGACTAAATGAGGTGAAGCTCGGTTGTAAAGGTGAGTGTGTTGTTTCAGGACTTTCCCTTCGTCTCTGTCTGCTATCAGCTTAATCAAGAATAATTTAGCAGATAGATACAAAAATAGCTTCATTATGTTTAATTGCACATAAAGTCAGTTACAACAGACTGGGATCAAGTGGATACAGAAGGAAATGGACTGAACTCGTATTTACCAGCACGCTCCACACACTGGAGTGCAGTGTAGGACTGGAAGCAGCAGCACTACAATAGACCATGCTATGTTTTTGTGTGTCCTTGTTATATTTCAGATAAATACACTAATTTGTCCCGTGCCATAATAATAATAATACATTTATCAAAACACTCATTGCTACAACTCTGTGTGAAAAAAAGAGATATTATGAAAAACATGTTTTAACAGTTGATATGTTCTCAATTTGCTGTAACAAGAGAACAATCAGCATGTTGTGTAATACATTTAACACACTTAACAGGAAATGTGTGAGGATGACAAAAGAATCACAACATATTATGGCATGTAGTGATAATTCATGTTTTAAATGAGTGTATAGTCTTTTTTAATGTGCTCGCCTTGATTACAGTGTATTTATGCTGTGCACTTATTAACTTGGTTGCACATGCTGTTTTGTAAATGAATGATGGGCTCGCAATTCAGGAGAAAAAATGTGGGTTCAACTAAGTTATAAACAAAACAACATACCATAATTATCCAATTTCCTGTAAACAGGATTTTATTCACTCTTTCATTAGCGGGTGCAGCAGCAGCAGAAAACTCCTAAATAAAGTGGTTCACGATTGTTGTTGCCCTTTATTAAGGATCGGAGATATGAAATGTTTACAGGCTGGACTATAAGCACTGCAACAAACAACACTCGGCAAACAAAGTGGTTTAGTAGGCTTATCTTGTCGACATATTTGTTTTCTTTCTTTCGATAGATTGCCACAGCCTCTGCTACAAAGTTTTAGGTCACAGAACATTGAAGCTCACTATAGAATCTAACATAAATCCCCAAGACTTCTGGGAACATTTCTGCTGATGCCTAATCACAAACATCCATCTCTGCAGCCGCTCACAGGACTTTAATGGTGTCTAGCCAATCTGCACTACAAATTCCTACATTTGTGTGACATGCATTGTGTTAAACAACATCAAATGACCCTACACGTAGTCTAAGAAAGCTTTTTTAAAAAGAAATAAAGGAGGGAGAATTTTCTCTTAAAGCTACAGACTTGTCTACATCACTTTCACGTCCTACAAATGAAGCTTTAGTGAAAGCTCAGTCAGGAAGTATTGTTTGCATTTTTACCTCCGTAGCTATTTCTCTTACCATCTACCATTTGCTCTTCTCACACATGCTAACTCATAATTTCCTAGTATTAATGGTCTGGGGCTATCAATGGAGATATTAGCTGCTCTCAACAGTTGATCACATCTGTCTAACAGCACACTGACACACCTTCTCTCTCTACCATTAGGTCCTAAATGCTTCTGTATGCACCTCTTCACCTCCCCACCAACTCCGGTCTTTACAGGTTTATCTGTTTCATCATTTCATCAGCCTTTCAGTCTCAGCAGGGTCATCAGCCATCAAAGACACCAGTGTCTGATTCAGTCAGGGGATTTTTGTCCTGCTGCTGCTCGGGGCAGAAACCTCCTGATTACACATTCTCCCTGTTGAGTCAAAGCACCAAAGACTTTCTTACAAGACTTACTGATCACATATCTCTTTTATAATATACAATATATTCAATTAACTTGACTTTTCTAATTGAAATAGTGTTCACACAAAGCTGTTATTAATCAGAAAAATACATTTTTGGAAAAACACAAAGTCTGTACACTTTTCTCAACATATTACAAACAATGTATCTCCTGTATTTAACTATAAGATGTACAGTATCAACATTTTTTAAGACACAAACAATGTCTGTAAGGAAAAACTTTAAAAGACCATTTATTGCCTCCAAAAGCTAAAGGAAAGGTGCTTTTCTCCCTCTGGATGTTCACTTGATCCTCCTGCCTGATGTGGGTTTATATGTCCATGAGCGACAGTGCAGAGGGCAGCAGGAAGAGCTCAAATTCATTCAGTCACTTGTCTTTTGAAAACTGGGTCCGTAGTGGATTTATTGCAAACCTGAGTTGCTGTGAACCGACAAGGTTATCGTTGTGCTGTTGGTCAAATCGCACGCACACACACACACACACACTCACAAGTGGCAGTTCTGTGCACCTGAGCCTGCACTGTCTGTGGCGTTCAGTGCTTATCACTCTGCTTCCTGTGTGTGTTCTGTGTTCTGATAAACATCCAACATGCAGCTGCTGGTGAAAGAGTTGCACTGAAAATACAGAGAATTGGTGTTTTGGCTTTTGCACAAAACATGCTTAAATACGGAGAGTGTGTCAGGTGTGTGTGCCTTTGGATCCAACTAGGAGCTAGAACAGACATGGCCTCGTTTCTCAGCTCAGTAACTTTGACCATTAGCCATTAATGCTTTATTTTATAGGGTTTATGGCAGTTCATTACCTTTCCAGCCCCCCAACCCCACACCCCCACCTAGCCATTTCTCGCTCACCTAATGACTGACTAAAGATTTCGTCCTTGACTGCTGTCATTAGTGACACAAAAATGGGATGCCAGTATTCAAGGCAAGTGCTTAAGACCAACTTTCACACCTTTACTTTCACTGCACGATGCACGTCACACTGGCTGCATGTCTCAAGTGTAACAGTGCCTTCATTCCACCATCAAGCACCATTCCACCTGCACAAAAACTTCTTATAACAGTCATGAGTGTGATAATAATGCTACAAAAGCACCTAGGATAATATCATACATATGACATTGAACTGTTATTTTACATCTTAAACCAAGTTGTAATATTTTTTCAGACGTCCTCAAGAGATTTTGCGGATGAATGCGTGCCTCCATATAATACTGTTGGCCAGGTGCAGAAGAAAAAAGTGCAATAATCAGAGGCAGCAAAAGAGCACCGGTCAAAATTCAGATAATGAAAACTTTATTAACTTGAGGAGGGTTGCA
>JAPZDZ010000002.1:9837747-9851877 GCA_029783805.1 Acanthurus tennentii | reverse complement strand
ACGATGATCTGTTGTAGTTTCTTTGGTAGCTTGTCTCTGTTGTAGATCTCACTCAACTGTTGTGTTTGTAACTTGCGGGTAGGTCCAAGTAACTGTTGTTTATATTAAACCTGAGATTCCATAGAAATCAGAGTCAATTAGGAGCTGTGATGTCACTCAGTGACCAATGCTTGTATGTAACCTGAGATTCAACTGGGATCTTTTGATAGAATTCTAGAGATCAAAGCCTATTATGGCTGTGATGTCACTCAGTGAACAAAGCATTTTGATAATTGCCTTTGATGTTTGACAGGACAGAAGAAAAGTGGGCGGGGCTACATTTTCTTTATATAATAACAAAATAAATAATATGCATAAATGATAAAAATAATTCAATCAAATAAAAATAAAATAATAATAACATAAATATATACTACTTTCATGGCAGTGTGTTTCTGCAAACCAATGTGCAAAAATCAATGAACCTCAAAATAAAAATACAGTTAAATTTCATTTTAAAAAGCAATTGAAAGACTATAGAAGATTATGCTAAAAAGCACAGTTTTGTAAGAAGTAAAAATAATCAAAACAAATAAAAATAACTTTAGTATGTATTCTAAAATTGAAATATATTGCTATAGCTGAAGACTCATTGTTTGTTTTTGAACTACAAATTTTGTAAACCAGACCAGACTTTGCCAGAAAACATCTGAAAATCTGCTCAGTTCCGGAACAAGATGTTTTGAACACATGAAACTAAGATTAACTTGTACCAGAATAATAGGAAGAAAAAAGTGTGGAAAAATGAGAGGTACGGCTCTCGATCTGAAGCATTTCATATCATCTGTCAAACATGGAGGAGGCAGTGTTATGATTCGGGCAGGTGTGACTGCCAGCTGAACTGTGTCACTGTTGTTTATTAATGATGTGACTCCATTGAATTAGCAGGCTGAGTTCTGACTTGTATGGGGCTCCATCATCTTTTCAGATTCAACCAAATGCTGCAAAACTGACAGGACTGTGCTTCACAGTGCAGACTGATAACAGCCAAAAGCTTCAGTCTATTCTGACTGCAAAAGATTTCCCTCTAAGTCGTAATAATAATCCTTATAATTACAGTTATGTTAGGAACCTCTGAAAATTAGGGGCTAAGATCATAAATGGATTACATTTTAATACATTATTTTTGTTAAAACAGTTGAATTAAAGCTAAAATTCTATACTTACATATGACCTAACCTGTCTAAACATAAAATGAAGTGTATGTGGTTCTACTATATTTTGACCTTATCAAACATCATATGCTTGATCCTACTAGCTCTTTTGCTTGTATACATGCACTTACTGCATGTTCTCTCAGAACAAATGATCACCAGTTAAAAATTAATAATAAACCAAGAACAACATGGCTTTCAACAAGAACTCGTCAAATTCAGATCTGACTAGATTGATCAGTTTTGTTTTATTTTTGTGATTTAAATCACAGTAAAAGCTCATATCATTTGAGTTTTACTGTTGATTTAGTGTTGCATGTTACAGAACCTCTTTGCACAAGTTATCCCAAACAGTTAAACAGTAGCTATTTGAGATCTTTTAAGGCAGAATATGCAGCATTTTCCGGTCACAGTTTGTAAATGCACTATTAAAAATTGGCCCCTCCCCCACATCCCAACAACAGCAGAACCGCACGCCTCCTGCCCCTGACACACACACAAACACACATGCAGACACAAATGCAGACATATGCATAAACAGAGTCTATACATTGGACTCCTCTGTAAATTGCTTAACTCTTTGCACACTCTGAATCAAAAAGTAGTCAGAATCAACTGGTTGTGCAATTGGAAACACTAATATTAATTCTTTAAGTCTGATGCTGTATGTTTGCCTTCTTAATCCGATTAAAACTTAAAAAACTATCTTCAAAGACTCAAAAGGGTTCATCCTGAGGAGGCGCAAAGACGGACCCCAGCTGTTAGCAAAACAGAGTATGTGGAAACTTAGGAAAACAAATTTTGGAAGGCTGAGCAGTCAGAGGACAGTGTGATTAACTGTCTAATTAATTTGTTTTGAATATTTCCAACCTTCAAACAGAGCTGCTGTGGCAGCCGAAGCAGCAGGAGAGGGTCAGGAAGGAAGAGCTGTAGCAATGAAGAGAAAGATGTTAGAGAGGAGGAGGAGCAGGGAGAACCAGAACCGGCAGAAGCAACAGGTGAGAACATGGCAACCCAAGTTTTTGTACCTTATACATGAGATTATAAAATACTCATATAATACAATTACATAATATATTTCCTAATTATCATAATACAGTTATAAGTTTCAAAATTAAGTTTTCCTTCTCCCGTTTGCCAGCCTCAAATTTCCCAATCTTGAATTCAGCAATGCAGAAACAATATAATTGTGACAAACTTTATTTTTCAGAAGAATCTGTTGAGATTTATGCACAGGGTGTCACCTCAGATAAACATTTTATCATCAATCATTGTCACAACTTTTAGAAACTAACCTGGATCTCTCACATAGTTGCAACAGTACCTTATTTGGATGCTATAGAGTCACATGACCGGGGCTTGGAGCACTGCTTTGCATTATGCCTTTTTTATGGCTCCAGGCTGCTCTATATCTGTGTCTCACAAGGGTATGTCTATCAAAAAATCATAAAAATTTTGAAAGACAGGTGTACCTTTAGCACTAATTAGTTTGTAGTTATGCAGCCACAACATGAAAATAAATTCAGTTTTCCTTCAGAGAGGCAACACAGCCAGAGAGGGCAAATGGGCTGCTGGTAGAGCAAATTTAGCTCAGCCTTGTGCATGCTTCTGCTTCCAAGAAAGAGTAATTACTGTTAGGTTTTTTATTGGACAATTCTAGTTTGCTTTTAATTGCTAAAATTAAGTCTGATTGGGCAAAAGGCACAGGCAGTCAGATGATCAGACAGGCTGTAAACATGCCACCATGTTAGTCAGTGAAACCACTTTTTTGCAGGTAAACTGAAAGTGTGCATCTGAAAATGTGGGTTATAATCCCTCATTGCACCAGACACCAGTGTATTTGCAAAATTAGGATACAGGCAAACTTTAACCACTAAGGTAGTCTGCTAACTGGATGTTTACAAAAGTCTTATTTTTTAAGGAAAAAGAATTTCAAACAAGCAATTTACTTGCGCTGCATCACACTGAGGTAAAGAGAAGCATGAAAGTTTCTCTAGAAATTAAATGTTATCATGAGTCAGTGAATGCAAGTAGTGTTCAGAAATAAGTCAGGGCTATTGCAAAATAAATGAGGCTGGACCTGGCGGAAGTATGCATAAATAGAAAAATAAAACACTCATCCAACCGTGACTGGTTCCTTTCAAGCTAACAGCATCGCATGCAGCAGCATTGAATGTCCTTTTGAATTGAGTGGATTTCACAAGGCAGAGCGGCAGATGATAATTTAGTGCTTTGGGTTAAAGCTTGATAATTCAGTGTTTCATGTGAGGTTAGGGGAGGGGAGGTAAGGGGGGTGTGAAAGTTATGGTGTCAGGGTGGAGAACTATTGGAAAGGACAGGAGAGGCACAGAAGATAAGAAGCACAAGAAAGACGCATCATCTGTTTGTCAGGATGTCTTGCTGTAACGCTCTGCTAAAATGAATTGTTTTTTCTCATGTTGTGTTTTGTGTGAGCAGAGGTAAGGCAGGAGCGAGGGCAAAAATAGAGCAAGTGGTGCTGCTACTGTGGTGTTAACACCCACAAAGAAGCCTCTCTGTGTCTTGACATCTGTGTTTTTATCATTAAGCACTCCCAGGAGCTTGAAAAAATCTCCATGTACTTAGATATGAATATTTATGTTATTAATTATTACAATATTAAACGTGCCGGCATATGTGCATGTGTCTTATTTAGTACCTTATTTAACCTGAATGTTTATCCACAACAACGATCACTGAAACCTCCAACCGAACCCACATGAGACCACTTTGTTGGATGGGAGCGGTGATGTCAGTGTTTGTTCTGTTGGAGGACGTCTTGACTTTGTGTTGGGCTCATTGATGTCAGGAATGGCAAAAGGGGTGGTGATGGGGTGACTGAGTGTTGGGGGGGCGGTCTCCTGATGCATGCTTAAGTGCCAGTGAGTGGACTGGCATCTATTATTTATCTCCCCTACCCACCATTAAGCCTGTAATGAGCTGGTTAAATTCACTGGGCAAACAGGCTTACAGCAGTCATGTATCAATAATTGTTAATTATCCTGGCTCCTGGTCGCGTCTCAACGCTGCAGTCTCGGCCTGATTGCTCCAGTGTGGAATCCAATATGTCGGACGTCAATGCCACATCAGATGAGGAATGCGGCGTGTGTTGTTTAGACAATTAGGGCTGCCCTCTCTGTTAGGGTGCTTAGCATAATGGAGCAAGCTCTCCATCACGGCAACCATACAAGCTCATCTGGATTCTCCATCAGCAAGGCTATTGATCTGGCAACAGATCAGTGTCAAATCATTGTCTTATTGTGTCATGTAATGGATCAACTATTGTGCATCCAATACTATCAATCCAGCAATCACAGGGAGAATTAGGCAAAATTGACTAAAAATAAGTATGACATGGTTTTCTTCCATCTGAAAATTCTTCATCGGCAATGAAGCAAAGAGATCAAACTCTATATCAAGATGCCATAGGATTCTGTCCCAGTGTGCTAATTTGTGACATAATACAGGAGGAATTATAACAAATCATTACTTTTGACAAATATTACTCATTCAAGAGATCTTCAGGAAGCTTTATTGACCAAATCGGATAATTAACTTTACAGAATCACAGTCGTCACTTTGATGTAAATGTCCAATAAGTTTTAATGGAAAATGTGGTCAATTGGAGCAATTAATTCATCTGTGTGTCATATTGACTGAAAAAATTGAGTTTTTCTGCTCGTGCTGCTGTGCTGGTAGTGCCCACATGTACTAGAATGCATTGCATTTGACCTTTAATGCCCACTGAGCAAAGCAAAAGCAAAGGGAACAAGTTTGTGTTGTTTTTTTTGTCAGATCGCCCCCTGGCTACTCGAGCTAGAACATCATGTAGTTTTTCCATAACACCACTGACATCACTTGCTGCAGGAAAACTCAATCACTCAATCTAGCAAACACAGGGGAAATTTATTACTTCAATTGACTATTTACCATCAGCATTGACTGGACAACCACATTAAGTGTGGAGAATTCACTGAATGTCAGAAACAACTGAATTAACCAAATGTCAGAAAAGGTCAAACCAATATGAATGGTGATGCATTCACTCTCTGTTGTACACTTGCATTACGATGCTATCATTGAGCTCAGAAAAAAACGAACAAACAAAGAGCTAGTGACTGAATGACATGTTTTATTTAAGCAGAGTGGTTTGTAATTTTCATCTTTAATTTTTACTGAAATGCTTAGCAAAGTGAGAAGTTCTCCTCATAATGTAAGAGCAGTTTCATACATCTGCATTAAAAAACACCCTGTAACTACCTGTATGGTACACAGATGGCCCCTGCTTGTCGTGACACTTTATTCTTGTTAGCATGGGTCTGCAACGCTCTGCGATTACACCATCAAAATACTGGATGGCAGCGCAGTTTTTATTACATACAGTTCTTTAGGGATTCAATCCTGCACATGTAAAATTCTATTGTGTGTTGAATTGAATGAATGATTGCTATTTGCAGATGTTGCAGGAGATTGTGTGTACAACCCACTGAGGCCTAGCAAGAGTACATTTTTTGTGCTTGTCTGCCACTGAGGCATGTAGGTGAGTGAATAAGATGCTTTTAAGCGCACCAGTAGAGGTTGTCACCATATGCATCACAGCAGCTCACAACTTTATCCAAAGACTTGAACCTGAGAAAAACAGCTGGCATGGTTGTTTTAATCTGAACTCACAGTTATCTTATGTTTATGGTAGTAATAATGTGTAATAATGAGTGTTTTACATGGATGAACCATCTCAGGGCAGTAATAAGGCAAAAAAATCAGATATTTTAAATAATGCAAAACGAAAACTGTACAAATTATCCAACAGCTTTTGATTCTGAGATGAAAATAATATGAACAATAATTAAACAGTAATAGTTAAGCAGATGTAACTTGTTGAAAGTAAAACTCCGTGCAATAAGTTCTTTAAAACATGTCACCGTGAGTATTTATAAATTCTTATAAAGAATAAGGATATTTCCCAGAATGCTCAACTATTCCTTTTATGTGAAAGTTATTTTGTTTGCATCTATAAAACAACAGACAGAACAATGACCTGATGTGTGAAAAACACAACAAAGCTTTTTTCCCAGCAGTCCATTAAGAGGACTCATCTCCTGAGTCATTTTTGATTGACAGCTCCAGCACCCACAGATCACATGTTCCCAATTTATTCAGCCACATGTGAGTCCATTTAAAAAGAACAATGTCTTCTGTGATATTTCTCACTTTTTGGGTGAAGATTACATGTTGAAAACCATCACTTTTGGGAGACAATGTGATATATCTGCGCCCACCTTGCCTCTGTCAAGTGGAATCAGCGAGGGTGGCTGTGAAAGAGAGAGAGAGAAAAAAAAACAATATTTGGGATTAAGAAAAGACTTCAGAAGGAATAACATTACTAAAAGTCAAGCACATCCTTGCGGACAGTATGGCCAGTGAGCCAGCAGCACAGCACTTTAATCCCCCCCATCCAGCCACCCGCCCACAAATACATATACACTCTCACACACACTCACACACACGCACGTGATTTTCTTAAGACATGATTTGGTTCAGCTGCTCTGGTGAATTTTTTCCAGTTCAAGTGCAGTTCAGTCCTCTGATCCCCTCAGCACTCCCTGGGGTTCATCCATTGAGAGACGCATGACATGATTAATGGGCAACAGAGGTGGCTGATGGGAGAAACAGGGGAAGAAAAGCACCGCATTAGGAGAAATTAAAAATGTGGATGTGAAGGTAATAAAACAGTAGAAAGTCAGTACAGGTGAAAACTGGCCCTCAGCAGATTTAAAACGCCCACCTTTGGGCAAATATTCAATTGCAGTTTGTTTAAATTGTAGTTATTTAATAATGTTGAATGCATTTACTTAATTTTCTCTCTGTAATAACTAGTACATGGTGGCTACAGTTTTTTTGGCAGTCAGGTTTCGAGGCAACTATTGCTGCTGGATATGGAAAATCAGTTAAAAACTTTTTGTGGCTGCAAAGGGAACTGCTCGAGATCACATAATGATGCCTCATGTGATGTCACTTGAGTCAGTGTCACTCGGGACTGAAAACTACAATTCAAAATTGAAAAATATTTAGGGCTGTGAATGTAGAAAGGTGTTAAACATAGGCTCCAGAGAGAACAAATACGATGATCGCTGGTTCTGATCCATGGTTCACCTATTTTGATAATTTCTTTAAATTGCACTTACTTAACAAAAGTTTCGTAACTGTACCCGCAGATTGCCTTGAGGGAAGCTGCAACATGACTGCAATGTAATCCACTGAGGCAACTACAACTGTCACAAAACTTGCTTTTTGCCATTCACACGTTGCAGTTTTTATTCTCATTCTTTGACTAAAATCTACTTCTTTTATCCTGATATTCCAGTCTTGCAGAATTTATGAGCTACTCTGTTCCTTGATCAAGACCTCTGTTTTCAGTTAAACAAAAAGATTTCTCTTTATAAACAAAAAATTTCTTCCTCTGCAGAGATCTGTTTGATAATGTTGTCAGACACTTAGAATAATAACTACTGCTTGTAAGCTGCAAAAAAGCAGTTTAATGAGGGTGGTAAAGATTGACATAATTGCCCCAAAAGATTCCATTGCAGCCATTACAGCCATGTCACAGGTCCTCCCTGAAGTAATCTACAGAAACCGTTAGAAATCTTGGAAATTTTGGTGCATACCAGTCATTTACACACCAAAGCTTGTAGTAATATGGCCTAGGTGTAAAAATTCTGAAATTCCCCCTTTAATTCCTGTAGATAAAGTGCTGGTTTTAGATGCTCTCTGCTGTTGAGGAAGGTTGAGGGCTTTGTCAGGTTGTCTGTCTCCATTATTCCACTCCATTATTTTACTAAACAACAAATCTGGGTTCATGTGCCTTGATCAGTAGATGACATTTTCAAAACAAAAATGAGGTGAGGCTGCATCACAAACATGACAATAAATGTTCCATTATCCTTGATGTAATGCCATCCAATAGAGAGCTGTTATGTAAAGAGAGCCCATTTGTCAACATCTCCAGATTTATGTACCTCAGTTATTTATATATAAATATATGCTTTCAATGGAAGAAAATTCCTCAGAAACATCATGAAACAGAGTTTTTAGTATCTCCTGAAAACAAGCCAAAGAAAACAACAGGAAGCAGGTTTAATGGTTGGAGAGAAGTTATGGATAATTTCAGTGTCTACCTGTGGATGTTGCAAAGTGTTTGCGCTGACTTGTCATTGTTGTTGTATTATGTGTGTGTGCTTACGTGTGCAGGGGTGTATGTGTGTGTTACATGACAGAGAGAAAAGGGACAGGGGGAGATGAAATGTGCCCCTCTAGCCTTTGTAATTATCTGCCAATTTTCTCTCCGTCAGTTGCCTTTATCATCCCTTTCAGATCTCACCTAGGGGTCGGAGACTGTCACTCTGTGGCACCTCCATCCCTCAACGTGCGCCAGATGAAATGTAGAAGTCCTCCCATTGACCTCTGCCTGCCAGCTCCTGCTTCCCTCTTCCCCTTATTTGTTTCCTCGTAACAGGAGACATTTGGAGATAAGGATAATTATCAATCAGCGATCTCAGCAGCTATTTATGCAGCCACTGAAGAGGAGGCAGTGGATGGGTGTTACTTTCTGACACCCGACTCAAGATGGCATGACAGATTGTCTCTTTTTTTGTCCACAGGTCGCCTCCACATCGACAGTTTCCTTGTAGGAGATTTGAGCATCAAGAATAAGCATCATAATGAGATTGTAGTTTACTTTCACATTAAGAAACGCATGCTTTAGCTTGTGATGGCAAACCACTGTAAAAATCTTGGCTTATGTCATTTTTATCACATTTTTATGGGTTTTTTCTTCAAATTGCCAGGAAGCTTGACATTTCGCGCACACACCCTTGGGTCAAACTGATGTCAGTGGCCTTACACTTATGCAGCATGCCACTTTCACCCTGGCACTTACTGACAAAAAAAATAATCCCCCATCTGATGTGACATTTGGACAAGCAAGGAAAAGCATACGAGG
Source organism: Acanthurus tennentii (assembly GCA_029783805.1). Lineage (NCBI taxonomy): Eukaryota > Metazoa > Chordata > Actinopteri > Acanthuriformes > Acanthuridae > Acanthurus > Acanthurus tennentii. The sequence continues at coordinate 9,842,667 of JAPZDZ010000002.1, read as the reverse complement.
CCAGAATTAAGAGCATTATTACTGGCCTGAACACAGCCTTTCTTCCCATCATGCAACTTAGGGTCATTTATAAGGAGGCAATCCCGCTGTAAGCCTTAATTGTCTGGCTTCCCTCTTTTTAAAATGTCACAACTTTATTGCTCACAAAACATCTCTGCCAGCCAAAGGGGACGTGGTATAATTAGAAAATATGTTCAAGCTCAGGGAAACAAGATTGAGAGCTGCGATGCCTCACACGGTTTTTTAGCTCCACTTGTTTTTAAAAGACACATTCAAGGAACATCGCGCTTAATTTCCATGGTCGCTCATCTGGTTTACTTTGCTGCCTTTCTTCTTTTTAAAAAACATGCGCATCATACCCTGAGGGGCTCGTTTCAGCTTAAAGAGTGAGAAATAGTTGTTTTCTTGGTTACAGACATTGACACGCCAACTAGGTCAGCCCTGCTGCATGATCAACGAAATGGACCCCAACTGTCTCTGTTACAACAGACTGATCTCTGCTCTGGTTAAGCAGAAAGACCAATTGAATTTAACAGTTTGCTGCTGTTGTTCTTGTTCTTGTTTTTGTTTTTTAGAGATTTTTTTACTGCTGGCCTCATTTTTTGCTGCATTTTATATGCAGCATGGCATAAAACTTCAGTTTAGTCAACCAGACTTGAAAAGGCCTAATGTAAATGTCAAGTGATGCAAATATATTTGGAAAAAAAAAATCACTTTTTTAAAAAAAAACGATTTTGGGAATAATGTGAAAAGTTAGTAGATATTCATCATGTTAAAATATGTAACAAAATGTTAGCTGATATCTTGGACGCTTGACAGTTAATTAATGCAGAATCAATACCAAAATATTCAGGCAGAACGTCACAAATCTGTCAGCTTTGTTCTGTCATTGTCCAACTTGGTTAATCTCCCTGATCTTCTAACTTTCTCTCACAGGATGAATGTTTGAAAAGTTGAAATTCTGAGAGGAGATTTTTAAAAGCTTTGCTGCCTTTCAGGTAGAAATGCCTGCCGTGACACTGAGGCGAGCCAGCAGGGGTTTTGACAGTTTGGATTACAACAGGTAGGTGCAGTCCAGGCAGAGAGGTGTTATTACAACCAAAGTTAGAGCCTCATCCACCCACTGCATGTCAAGACACTGTGACAATAAACTGACTCCAGACAGCAGTATGCTGCCTTTTCATTTACATGCACAGAGCTCTACATAGTCTGCTGATGGAAAGTCACTGGTGTCGGTAACTTTAGATCAGTTTTTGTGGAAATAAACAAGAGCTTTCTTTTTATTAAGTGTCAGTCTGAAATTTAAACATGTCTTTATTACAATATATCCACAATATTTTTGGTAAATAGTTTCTTTTATTTCTGTAAAGAATTTGTTGCGCTGTTTTTAAAATGTTGTACTATTAAGCACTGCACTTATTACAATTTCTGGACTGAGTACCAACCAAAGTAACTATAATACCTTCTGCCATGGACTGCAGGGCGTTCATTAATTCCTGATAAAGGACAACTACCAAGCAGTTCCAGTCAAACCGTCCGTCCGCTGCTCTAAATGAACCCGCTGGCTCAGCCTGAATCTGTATGCAGTCACCTCGACATCAGAAATAAATTAAATGAATGATGCATATCTCATTTACAACAGTGTTCTCCTTCAGCGTCTCACCCTCTGAATAAAGCAGGATGGCCACTGAAACAAAAGCAGCAAGAAGTAAACTGTCCCTCTGGACTTACTGACACTTTACATAACAGACCGTCTTAACTTGCTACTTTAGGTTTCGGCCAGCAGTACACATGGTCTGTTGTTTGTTTGGAAATACTTTGATATTGATTTGGCTGCAACAAAATGGCTGATAGCTTGCTGGTCTTGCTGTTAAACTTACTGTCATGCTATATATTTTTTTAACTACAGGCACTGTTATTCACTTTGAAATTACTAACATAACATTAGCTCTCTTGTTCATAGATGTGGCAATGAGTTTAATGAGCTGAGAAAACTAGAAATATCTCCCACTGCAGAGACGTATCCAAGGTTCATCCTATTTACTGGAGTACTGAACACTGTTTCCATTGGGATGAGACGGTAAAAGATTGTTCCAGGTATTAGTCACACCCTAGGGCATTTCTAGGGAGACTGAGGCAACCATGTGCATATTTCACCCCATGTTTAAGTCTATAAAGCTGTTTCTTCCTCAGTAATAAAAACTTTGTTCTTAAAGATATGTAACAACTCAAAATGTGGTCAAATCCACTTGGGGGTCACAATTTAAAGCAAAGGCCCCATAATGCACAGGTCATGTATGTCTGACAGTAAGGATTTCTGGTTTTCACCCAGACCACCCAGGTCCAACTTCAGCTATAGAAACAGTTTCATGTCTTTTAGGTTGACATTTATTACCCTGCCATTTTGTTCTGCACAGCTTCGTGTTACATATAGCGCCCTCAGTTACCGTCCCATAAATCTGAATTTTGTCAGTATACTTTAAGACAAATCTTCAGTGTGTTTTTACAGCATGAGTAAGTCTGTCGTCTCCACACTCTGTCCTGTCATCACATCTGGAATCCCAGCTCCCCTGAAGGAAATCTGTCGAACATTATCTCATCTATGGTTAGAAGCGCTAATATCAACTGGTGTTGACGTTCCCTTCTCTCATTACACTGTTATCGCAACCTTGCAACCTTTGGATTAATTAGTCGCAGCAACTCAATTAGCCTCCTCAGCAAACGCAGCAGACCCAGCCCGTCACAACACCCTTCAAACCTCAGCACTCCAAAGGGTTTTTAATTTTTTTAACCTTTTCAATTGTGAGTTTTGCTCACTGCGTGCCAAGCCTACAACTAATAAGATGCAAAGTGTTAACCTTATCTTTTGCCACCTTTAGAAAAACCCACCGACAAAATTAAATACTGTTTAATGACTTAAAATAAACCATTAATAGTTTGAACGTTTTTATGCTTCCAATTGATTTTTTCTACGCTGTGTTTTGGTTAAAAAATAAAAATCTGGATCGGTATGGCAGCATACTAATAGAGCATGAAAACGAATGCTTTATTACTCGCTGCTGTGGTCTGCATGGTGATGCATGCAAGATATAGTCTCCTATTTTTATATGCATGCACAGGTTCGGTTTAAAACACCTGCTGTGAACTGCATTTCATCGTTCAGCTCCTCCTGCAGTGAGCACCCCCCCTCAGAGGACTCCATCTCAGGTGTCCAGCTGTGTCCTTAGGCGCTCATATTAAAGAGGGTGCACAGCAATTACCCAATTTCTGGCCTGCTAATAAAAAATTTACACAAGAACTTTTTTTTTTGTTTTTGCGGCCAAACCTCGCTTTATATTACATGTGTACAGTGACTTCAAAAACATTCTTTGAAAAGGTTTCCAGTGAGAGATGGCATCATTTATAAATATAACTGTGTCAAGGACATGTTTCCTTTGTGGTTGACTTGGGGTTTTTTTGCACTGTTTTTCATTTCATACACACCCCAGCTGGGTCTCTAGATTCATGAGGTAACCTCTGTGTATTGCACTTGTACCCACTGGACTCTGAGGACCTGTGAGTAATTAGTTATCAGTTGAAAAAAAGCTCTTTGTACTTTGAAATTACAAACAGCTGAGAAGCCGGTGGCGATGCAGACAAAAACGCAGGAGAAACACTCTGAAAAATAAGCCCACACAGAGAGGTGAAACTCAAATGATAAAGTCCAAAAGCGAGTAAAGTTCCCCCAAGATCTTTCAGGGGCACAGAATGGCTGCTTTGGGTTTCAGGTCATGCTTGCAATGGATTTTTCTGGCTGTTACAGTCACTAAGAACATGCCTCAGCTGCCAAGAGGTGGATGAGGAATGGAGCTGTTAGACCTACAACAGCATAAAACAACTATTTATATCACCACTGGTTTCACGGCTGGATTTATGATTCTTTTAACCTGTCTCTCCCAAAAAGCAGCACTGTCTGAAGCCCAGATCTATAAAAACACATTACACTCTGTCAGATTCTGTGAAGTGCAGGACGGGCACAGATATAAAGTATACACACTGCAGCAATCTTTATCATTCTGCACTTGCAATATATATCACTGAATAATCTGATGACACAGAGACTTGATGTGTTTATTATCAGGTTTTATATTCACCAAAAATATGCTCACTAGTATATTTAAACATCAGTAAATATTCTTGAGTCTATGCTTTTGCCTCTCCGCCTATTATACGTTATCCTTTGTCTCTGTCACTGGTTGAATGTAATCAGTGTATTCAGGTACTCTTCTGAGGCAAAACTTTGAGGTTCAGAGTTTACCAAAGCTTTCTTTCAGGCTACTTCATTTTTTTCTCATTCTCCTCAATTTCTTCAACAGTATAATTATTTAATACTTAAAGCTACTAGCTATTATACAGTTATTTTTCAAGTAAAATTTTTTTAAAAAGGATGGTTTGTAAAATCCAAAGCTCTGCAGTTAAAGCTGAAATGATAGGTTCATTAAGCAAATGGTCAATAATCAGAAAAATAATTGGTAACCTGATGATTCTTCGTGTCGTTTTTCATGCAAAAAATGCATTTCGTGGTCAGAGTTTCTCAAAAGCATGTGCTTTCTCATTTCTAATAATTTATCTGATAAATTTCTCATTGTAATGATAAATTTAAACATAAGTAATTCCGTTTTAGGTTGTTAGTGTTCTTTTACAAATAAAATGATAAATTGATCAAGAAAGTGATCAAATAGTCAATCCACATAAAAATAATCACAAGTATTTAATATAAAAATCATTAAAACAGCCGGAGTGCATTTTACTTTTTATACTTTATACTAACTTAAATTTAAGTGACAGTTTCAGTCAATATCTTTAACATGTCATGTAAGTGGTTTCATTGATGTAAAGGATCTGAAAACTTCCTCCACCTCTGCTCTGTTTTTATTGGTC
>JAPZDZ010000002.1:9793600-9820620 GCA_029783805.1 Acanthurus tennentii | reverse complement strand
GGGGGGGGTCATTTCCTCGACGCTGGTGTTGTCATTTTTTGGAATGACAACCTGTGTGAGTATCATTTTTTCCTCACTCTCCGCTCACTCACAGGTACAGTAATGTAACAGAGACACAGAACGACTGAACATCCCGGTCAGTGTCCACTTTGTCCTGTGCAGATGTCTCGAAGCCCCCCCCCCCGATGGTCTCTGACATAGTCGAGCTGACTTTGTAATCATATTACCAATGCATGTCTCATTAGTTTCTGCCATGGATGAGTGTTTCTGCCTCCTCTTGCTCCAATCATACCCTTTCCCTCTCTCTCTCCCTCTCTCTCTAACACACACACGCACACACACACACGCGCACACGCACACGCACACACACACACACACACACACACACACACACACATCCACTTGGCTGGCATTTGAGAGTGTCTGGGCTTGAATCTAAAGCAGTTTACCAGGGAAATAATAGCCCTCTAAAAGGATTCTCTGTATGCAGAATCATCCCATTCCATTTGCATTCTAGTGAGACAAATTAAATTTTAGCAGGAGGTGAGTATAGCACCATGTTGGGATGACAAAAGAATGAGCAGAAAGAGGGAGGGAGGGATAAGGGGGGCGCCTGGGACCTAAATTAAATGCTAGTTTTTCAGGCTCTTATTGTATTGAGACGTTGATGCTTTTAGATTTATTACTTGTTTTCTTAAACAAATCAAAAGAAGCTACACGTTAGAAAGATTTAGCGACAGACTGTAGAAAAAAAAGAGACAAGAACACGTTTTGGACAGTTCCAATATAAACCTCTTGAAATGCCCGTCTAGACACCAATGTCTTGCTCAATGGCAGCGTCTTTTTATTATTTGTCTGCCTCAAATTCAATAAGGTTTACGCGGGCATTCATCCTGCGTCCACTTTGAAAATTACAGACCGAGTGAAGGCCATTGGAAGAGTGTGAAAGATAAAACGCTCATTCTGATTTTCTTTCAAGGTCATGAGCCAGTTTTTCTGAGCTCCTTTTCCGTCATCTGTAACGATGCTGAATAAAGAGTGTGCAGTCAAATAACATTCAATACTCAAGCCCCCCTTTTTTTTCCCTCCGCCCACCCTTAACCCCTTTCCCTGGTAAAGAGCCTGGCGCGTGTCCTTGAGAGAGCTGATGTGCACTGCTCTCAATAGACCCGGCTGGCTGTTTGTCCCTTTATTAATACAGATTCTGATGGCGATTCCTGCTTTAACAGCATTCCCTCCAAAGGTGCCAGAGAGCAGGTCTTCCATAAGAGCGTCTTCTGAAGCACCTGTCACAGTTTCCCTCTCTGTGAACCCATGCAGTGTCCATTACTGCTGAGATCTTCATGGTCATCCTGCCTTACTTGGCAGTTCAAGCACAAACTCAATATGTCGCACCCTGAGAAAGCTGCAAATCTTCACCACACATGCCGCACTTTTTTTTTTTTTTGCACAGTTTTCTTTCCTTGCAGCATCTTCAGTTGCTTTAAAGTTGATGCACGATGTGTGGTTATAGCCCGTGGTTACTGGGCTGAACTCACAGCATGTGTGAGTATGCTATTGATTTCTTCCCACCAGGCAATTTCCAGGGCACTTAGCCTAAATATCAGCTCAGATCAAATCGACTGAAAGGGAGTGATCCGCGTTGAGCTCGGATCCATGAGTTTGTGTATAAATGTGCATCATGCATCAGTGATAACAGGGGCAAGAGAATAAAACATGCAACGAACAAGGCAGTTTTATTCAAAACGGATTTAGGTGATCTTAACATACTGGCCGTGGTAAATTTCAAAATAAGTCCATTATGACTTTTGAAAGGGTCACCTGCGTGTCCTTAAAAAAAAAAAAAGATTTAGTTGAGCAAAAAAGCAGCTTGTGTGACACTCAGGGGAGCTTTGACTGGAGTAATCTTTTGTTGTTGTTGAGAGGTTTTAACGTTCCACAGAGAAAGCAATTTTAAAACGGATGAGGGCGTAATCCCCGACAATACAGGGATTATCTCTTTAAATGACCTTTATCTTGCCATGAGGCATGGAGTGCTTTTCAACTCCACTCTCCCAAGTCTGGTTTGATTACGGCTACAGTGCCTATTTATATTCACCGGGCTACAGACAGACTATTCAGCTGCAAGAAGGCTGTAAATTTAAAATGGAAGATAAGGGCCTCCAAGGTATTTTAGAGATATGCAAGAAGAGGATTTGAACAAGGGAAAGAAAAATCAGGTGCTCAGACTGTGGCTGGTGATATTCTATAATGATGTGCATCTGCCTGTCTTTAAATGCATGATAGATTAAAAATTTAAGGTTGCTAATTTTTGGATTATTATAAGGGAAAAGAAACTGTGGTTCACAAGAGAAACAAACAGCCTAAACCTCTAAGCTGTTTTTAATGAAAGGTTGAAAAATAATGGAGTAAATCAGTGGCTGGGCAGATTTAGAGAGATTTAAAAAGGTTCACACCAAATGACGGATGAGACGATCGTCTCCCACCTTCGTTAGTTGGGAAGTCTGCCCCATCAAAGGTGCTGTAGTTTCCCCTCAGAAATTGAAGGGAAGAGTGAGCACTGCTTTGGTTCGGATAATTGGAGCTATGGGACCTGACTACAATTATCTGAACCAAATAATGGGAAAGAAATTTCCCAGTTATGGCAAAGAGATTGAAGACAACGTTGACTATATTTAATAGCTCAGCTTTCCGCCTTGTGACCATTTTAGCAGTTTTTAAAGAATATTTATTTTTCAACAAAGTTACACATCCAACTGAATCTCTATGGGGTTTTTTGGAGTCTTATTTGCTTTTAAAGATGTGTTTGTATCTTGAAAGAGTTCAGTGGTGAATGTCAAACATGAAAAAAAAAAAGCTTGTAGCCAATGAAACATTTAGTATTTCGTAACCAGCAGCAAAACTAAAACCTGTTTTAGTTTGTCAGTTGAAATAAGATTACTGAATAGTTCCAATCTGACTTTATTTGATTTGTATCCTTGATGAATATTTTAGCAACATGCATAATGCATGGGAGGATTCACTGCATGTATGGAAGGGATAATGGGAAAAATATTTTGGGGATTTGCGATGTGTTTGACCTTTGAGGATAACAAGCTTATATTTAGCCATGTTTGCAGCGAATCACTTTGGACTTAATTCAGGAACAAAATTTGCTGCATAATTTGAAAAGCTAAGCACCAAGGAAGGAGTTCTTCTTATAATGTATTCACATTCAGTGTTCAGTAGGACATCATCTCATCTCTCGTGTGCTTACCATATAAGTGGGTGCTCTTTAAATTAAAAAGAAAGGAGCAGCAAATAGAAACAGATGAATCATTGCACCAAGTTAAAAAAATAAGTTCTTGGAAAGGAAGGAAGGACCCGACGTTTCCATTTCTAGATAACAAATGGCCCAGCTGCCTGAAATTTTAAGGGGATGTAGAGTGACTCACTATGATATCCAGCGGAATAAAGAGACATGATTAAAAAAAGTCTTTAGCTTCCAAAAAGTTCTTCTTCAGTACTTGGCAGGTCCTGGGGGCAAAACTTCATTCACAAATGAGAGATCTGACAAGTTTCTCAAATAAATGTATTCATGATTACACTCCAGAGGTAAATGCAGCGACACACTCATGACTCTAACCTTCTTGTTAAACATACACAGCACAGCCCTGCGGTTAATCTGATCTAGCTGTGCCTGTTTTGTTCCTACAACATCATAATTAAATCCAGGACCGTCGCTGCAACTGACAACGAAGCCACACAGAGTCTGCACAGGAAGCAGGTCAAGGTGGATGAGCAAGACAAATAAAAGACTTTCCCTTGGAAGACTCAAGTGGATCTGTTTAATTTTTTTGGACTCAATTGGCTTAATATTTAAAGTTTTTATCTAAAATTTTGCAGCTTTCTTGAACAGTTTTTTTAGCTTCAGGCAACAGAAATACCTTGTTGGTTTGGTTTAAATAGACCCTCTCATGTTAACCTATTTATTGGAAAGCTGAACTTCTCCTCTGTGTATATTTTTTCAGTCTTTTACTCCAGATCACAAGAACATGGTTGGTCAGTTGCGTTAATGATCCTGGAGCAACAGGAATTAAAATGCTGAAGGAAAAACCACCAGCACTGAGGTATCAGCATCACCCTGCAATAACTCCCCAAACATCCAAGAGGCATGTTGAATTAATTTGATATGTGAAACTGTTGTGTTCCTGTTCTTACATTTATGCTACTGTGTCCTCTTTGATACAAAAAGCTTTAACAAAAGATCAAAATTATGTTTGATATAATGGCATAAAAGGTTTCATCAACATTATGATTAATAAACAATTATCATCTTTCACACATTTGCATATTCACAAAAACCCACAGTACACACGGTGATAAATGGTTCAGTTTGTTTTGATGAGACTTCTTTTTTTTCATTTTATGGCAGCAGTTACATCAAAACTGAGACATTTTCAGTGTCTTTTTACATAATGTTTAACATTAATATTCGTCTGCCTTTTGTGAAATATCAAAAGCACTGATCAGACTGTGACTGACTGGTACAAAAGAACACTTTATTATCATTAATAATATCAAGGAACACTCAAAAGACACAGGTCATATTCTCTTACATTATGTACAAAGACTTATATGGTATTCACACTGATGTATATGATGGATGTAGTTTTTTCTTTGCAGTTCCTGGAAAAAATTGGTGTAAAAAAAAAGACAAAAACAAAAAAAACCAAAAAAAAACCCCGACCAATCCGCACATTTGAGTCCTTTTTATTTGCCCATATTTGACTATTCGAGCTATGTATAATGGCAGGGCAGCTCGATTTGAAAAGTATCTTGAGAAGATTTGAAGTGAGTGTTTCAGCTGGAGCCTGGCTTTATGCAGTGGCCGGACTGGTTCCACTGGCCTCCCTAACAGAGCCTCCTTGCTTGGCTTCTGAATATTCTCCGATAAATGAACCGTCCTCATTGAATTCCCCTTCACCGTCGGCGTAGTCCACCAGGCTGTCTCTGCTGACGCTGTCCCCTACCGCGTCACCGCCATTCAGGAAATGCAAGCTATCGCCCTTCAGTGGCTTCTCCTCGCCGTCACTGCCGTCAACAACAACAACAGAAAAGGATGGTCGGGGTCAGTGTTTGGGATCATAAATACACACACTCTACAGCACATCAGGCAGATGTTTAGAGGCAACACATGCGGCCAGAGAAGCCGTCCTTGACTTGAAAGCATGCACAAAAAATATCGCATATAATCAAAAGCTACACACATGCATACACAAACAGCAGCCTTTACACTACATACAGACTATTAAACGCTTGGATGCTCTAACACACACAGACACTCACGCAACGTTCTTATGGTTTCAGTGCCTCACTACAGGCGGTAGGCAGGGATGGATGCACAGCAGGGAAAGGGAGCACGAGGGAAGCGGGGAGGGCTTGCTACAATCACTTCACTAATTGCTAATTGCCAAGGCTCCAGGACCAAAGGCAATTTCAAATCTCTTTAGAACCAGCAATGGAAATTGCCAGAGTGCAGTGAGAAAGAAGACGAGTGGGAGTCGTGTCTGTGCGTATATATGTGTGTGCAGAGTGATGGGGGGGGGCAAGATTGAGAAAGGAAGTAGGAAGAGGGGGAGAAGAGGTGGGGCATATGCAATCCCAGACAAACAGCCTGTCATTCCTGGTATTCCCGAGGGGCCCACACGCAGGCCGAGGAGATTAGATGCCAATTTAAGGCTGGGCAAGTGGCCAACTCACAGGTGTCTCGCTACAAGACGCGGGGTCACCTCAAAACACTGAGGATATTTTTCCTCCCCGTCCTCGTTTCTAATTCCCCAAACCCTCCATGTTTGGTAACACCTTTCCTCTCTGCTTTGGTTTTAGTATTCATAACACAAAGCGTCTGCGTTTCTGCGTTCAGAGCCGCTCAGGTGGCTGATATATGATAGCGCCATTTGAGGCGCACTGTAGTTGACACCTGTGTCAAAGACAAGCACGACATTTCGAGCAGCATTTCAGCGTGGAGGCAATGGTTTAAGCTAAGATTACAAACTGGGCCTTCTTCACAGGGATTTTTAATAACCAATCTTATCAATCCCATTTCACAAGGCCGTTTACCATGCGAGCCACACAAGGTCCGCATTTCTACTCTTATCAACCCTTCTTTCTCTGACGACTCTAGAGCGCCCGAGATAAGTGGCTGTTATCTAAGAGCAGTGGAATGCCTCAGCCGCTGCAGCCCGCCCACAGTGACTTTGAATACAGTGATAAAATGGGGCAAAGTGCTTTTGAGCCCCAGCTCTCATTCAGATCCTTGGTCAGGATTCAGCTCAGTCTCAGCCGCTGCTGCCGCCGTGAAAAGGCTTTCCTTTAGCCTGAGAAAGCAGGTGAGCGATGGAGGCACATCACCAGGCAGAAGGTAATTACATTTGTCTTGCCATTGACCCGTGCTGACTTGGTTTGGGGGCAGCGCAGAGAAACTTCAGCTGTTGAATTTCTATTGTTTGCACCTGAAGTCGTTTTTTATTTTAGTTTAAAGGTGTCTAGAGGAAATTTCACCACATCTGCTGCCATCTTCCCTAACAGGAAATAAAACATACAAGAAGATGAGAGCTAAGATAAAGTAAAAAAAAAGGGAGTTAGGGAGGGGAAAAGAAAAACAACAACAACAAAAAAAAGATAAGCTAGCTGAGGAAAAAATTGCATCACACTGTTGGCTAACAGCCTTCTCCTGCTATGACACCTGCTGTTCTTGCAGTGGACAGAGGGGCAAGGCAGCAGAGGGCTGTCTCCAAAGAGAAATTGTCTGAAGCTTAATTACCACTTGTCAGTTCCCCAGACACGTGGCATACCGGCGGGTGGTCTATAGCCTTCAGAGATTCAAAGGGCACAAGAGAGCCCTGAATTCAGCTCTAAAGCTAGGAAAACAACATCATAGTAAGGCTAAGGGCACTCTGGGGGGACAGCAGTCACGACAGCCTCATGAAACCTACCATGAGAAGCATTTTAAACAGATCGTATCGAGCAAATATCTGCACCAGACGTGATTCTTATCTCTTCTTTATTTCTATCTTTTATATATTATTTAGATTCTCTTGCCCGATGAGCTTCAGCTAAAATCAATACAACAGTATTCATCCCTCAGATAATAGATGTTTATACACCCACATGGCAAATTATATATAACATCATAAAACTGCTGTTCAATAAAGTACAACATGCCTCACTATTATTGCATTACACCAGAAAAAAGTGTAAACATGTAAAACTGTGATGGGCATCTTAATCAGCAGAGTAATCCATAATGAAAAAAAGCTTTGGTTGCAGGGCAACACAGAAATGCAAATATATTTAAACATCTATTAATATTGTTGAGCCCTGCAGCATAAATTACAGTCCATGCAGCCTCCTCTCTCTCAAGCAGGAAGCAGCCACGAACACACACTTAGCCAACAATTGAGGATCTTATGATTAATTTAGTTAGTTTTTGTACTCAGCTTGCTTCATGTGATGAATTTGGACCATAAGAGTAAAAAATTAATATCACAACATAATCATATTATCATGATAGGATTTCACTAAAAGTTTATATAAGTTAATATGACTATACTGCATTAACCACTTGCACAACTTGTTCATTTACATCAAGGGACGGTTCAACCTAACAACCAAAAACACATATTTGTCCTCCTGCATGTGGTTCTTTATTTCCATGTAGCTTGTTTTGGTGTGAGTCACATCACAACATCCATACTGATAAATAGCACTACAGATAGGAACAGAAATATGCATTATAACTATGGGTGAACTGTCCCTTCACACATCTTAGAAAACAACACTAAAAGTACATTTGAAAGCCAACTCAGCATCTGTGCAGCAATAATAACAAATAACTCTATCCATTTATACAGAAACAGCCATGTGGAGTTATGGGACAATAACTTACTATCATAACTTTAAACTGCTCTATAATCAATATAATGATCCATAATCTTTAAACAGCACTGTAGACAATTCATTCTTTCCTGTTCAACAGAATTACAGTCTTGGCAAGAGACTCGCATATGCAATTGGCAACAGCTACACAATTGTGAGTAATCATGTTCTGAATAGTATGATGACGAGCAGAATCAAAGCAGACAGAAGAGGCTATTTTAGGTGATTTCTGTTGAATGTGCACAAACAAACACGACGTTGTCACGCAGCTCCTGCAGTGCTGTCAAGCAAAATAGGATTCAGTCAATTTCCCTAAACTGTCACCGTAGCAGCTAAACAATGCAAACAATGGAAACTCACCAGCTATTATAAAGTACAACAGCTGTCTGCTTTGGGCTTAAAGGTTCAGTCTTCCTATCCATTTGCTATGCTTAATTTATGCCTGTTTTGTTGAATAAAGATATTTTCCATCATCGCTTACTGTACGTTCACAGTGAATCTGAAGCTTTCTCTGCTACAATTAAGAATGGGGCCTGTTTCAAAGATATTTCACTGAATATTAATATTGTATCAATGATTCACAATGTAAGTCAGGATATAAAGGTAAATCTAAGTCAGAACGCCAGGTAAGCAGAGAAACTACAGCAACATTTCTCCTCCACATTAGAGGTGACTAACACATAACCCAAACAGGTTCAGCAGGCAGCTGATCTGAAAGCTTAAATAATTAATAGCATTACAGCTGTTGTCTAAGAAATGTCTTTGTAGCAAAGTGGGGTCACACTACCACAAATCTTTCCTCCATCCTCCCTTTCACTTCAACTGAAGCCCAAGCAAGTGCTGACATTTAAACTAAGTTTCCTGTTTTGGTATGAGTTCCAGCCTTAGAGAAAACATGGTCTATATACTGCTAACAAGCTATGAAGGTTGTGTACATGTTTTACAGGTTATTTTACAAACAAGGGGTTGGGACACCAAAATGGTGACTCATTTGTGTTTGGTTCCCAAATGTCAAAGAAAATTGCACAAAAAAACCTATGTGAATTAATTTTCTAACACTCATACAATAGAAAAAAAGGAAATTATTTTTTGCTAAACTGGTTCAGGTCAGATGCTGTTAGTGACCCCAAAATAAAACAACAAAGAAAATACAAGGAAGAATTTGTACATTTTTGCTTCAACTAAAACCTTTCAAAAGAGAAGAGTAGAGAAAGGCTTCAGTGTGTTTTATTTGGGAAAATTCTCAGCAATGGGAGCTTAAAAATAAACAGATGAACAGAAACCTTCAAAAGAAGCAAAGAGAAACGACTTTAAAGTGACAGTGTTTTAACAGGGATTACACAAAGCATTTAATTTTCCGTTTTTCTTGCTACCATCATTTTGTGTGTTTGTGTGTGAGCGTGTATATAAAGAGAGAGATCGATATAGGTGGATATATTTATATATATAAATATATATTTATGATTATTTCTATATTTGCTAATGCACACAGAACTAAGCTAACTCACACACATACTCAGGGTCTAATACAAAAGTAGTGGCACATAATTGGAACTATACTGGAGCAAAGCTTTTATTCTCACTAGTCTTAACTACACAGTTTGATTACCTAGCCCAATAAATGATGGGAACAATGTCTTCTAGGTTGATCCTGGTAAAGCTCATGAATGCATGGTTTGCTTTTGGATTGGGAGAGAAAAACATTACTGTGACACATGACAAATGAGTCTCTCAGCCAGAAAATATTTAACATATGGTTGTTAGATTAATATTTCTACAAGAAAATGCATTTCCAGGAGATAACAAATGTCATTTCCTCAGCACACTTTGGCACTGCAGCTTTCCTCTGCAGAGCAGGAGTAGAGCTCACCTGTATTCACAGAAGGTGTCATCATTCATTCCTTGTGACTCCACGTCAGGGTGAAGGTCCTCCTTCTCTTTCACTGCAGGACAGACATTTCAGCACCACTGTCAAAGAGCAGCACTTCCATATAGATGTAATCACATGCTACTTACACTGCCGGGACACAAAATCATTTGTAATGCCTCGAAATTCAAATAACTATTAAGGATCCTGCCTTTGGCTTTTTCCAAAAGAGAAGTAACTCAAACAGCATTTGTCTTTTGCTAGTTTTAATCAACCTCAGTGATTTTCTGTCAGGCGATTCTTGCAAAATGGAGCTACAGCAAACACAACATCAACGCTTAGTGGGTGTGCAAGAATAAATGATCTGCCCTTTTAAATTACTTGAGTGAATATAAGAGTTGAAATTAAAAAGCAGCTGAAAAGCTTTTGAGAACGACTACATAAAAAAACTTTAAAACATTTAAATCAAGAGTGTACACTGAAAACCTCTCCTGTATATTTGTACAGAGTGCCACACATCAGCTCTTTGTATAAATATTCTTTAAAAAATACCAGTTGCTTTCAGAAGAGACAAAAGAGTGGGTTTCATGAAAAGAGCTTTATGGGCAAAAGGGGAATCCAAAGGAGCTGATGAAATATTCAGTGCTTCATGTCAAAAGCTACTGCAGGCAAAGAAGTTGGGTGGTGCGAAGACGACGGGAAAGCAGGTTGAGAGGAAAGAAACCAAGCGAGGAGGCACTTTGCAGGTAGGTACCACTGCGAGGCTGAACGAGGCTTTGATATGAGGCATCACTGAAGGTCTGCGCAGGTGGGAAGGTGTGAAACAAAGCCAGCTGGTTTCCACTCATGTGGCTTGACAAGGTATGTAATCAGAGGTACCAGGCAGAGCAAACAGGGACGCACACGTTTTTTTCCCATGCACTAAATCTAAACCAGCTGCAAGCGTCTCATGGACAGTTAATGTGGGGTTAATGATACTGGGCTTGGCAGGGTGTGCATGCATAGTTATCAACATGCACACAGAATTCAGGCCCAATGCACATTTTCATTCCCTCAGGAGGTCAACCAAAATCATATAGTAAGTGTCCGACTGAAAAATGAAAAACAGTGAAAACTTAGAGATAATTAAATTGATAATAACCAATGAGACTGTCTCGTATTTGTGCTTTACATCACATAAGTTGAATTTTGATTTACGTCCTGAGGCGAAACAGCAAGTGGACCCGATTCTGGTCAAAGACTAACTGACCTTTTTCCATGGGGAGCATTTCTTGTTGCTTGGGCGGCGACGGCGTACCTGCATACTTGCCACCTTTGTTTCTCCGTACAAAACAGGCCATTAGCGCAACAATGGTGAGGAGCGCCACAGCACACAGGGTCCCGATGACCCAGCCCCTGGACGAAGAGTTGAGCTGCTGACCTTGCACAACTGGGAAAACAAAAAAAAGCAAAGAGACACAGAGTTCAAGGATCAACTTTACACATCAGTGCAGCTGAGTATGACAGTCCCCTCGAGCACTCTTCATACAACTTTATATTTGACTGAAAACAGAAAAACATGATGGATTCTAGTTTGAGAGGATGTTCTCATGTCGTATTTGACTCATATTCCCTAAAGCTATAACACTCTGGCTCTACTGAAAAATATTCCATAGAAGAAAAAAAAACCAGCAAAACACATACACAGAGGTGCAAGAAAAATAAACAAACTCACACATTCACCAAAGTCAGTATTAGTTTGTCAATGATAAGCTTGTATTTTTCTGGCAGGTTACACGTCAAATCAATAAAACTCTATAGACTACAACACCTTTCTCTCCTCTCACCTTTGACTTGAGTTTGGATAACGTCTTCAAATATGCTAGCGTTATCGAGCAGCCTCTTGGCCATGAGGCGTACGGTGTACACTGCCCCCGGTTTGAGTCCATCAATTACGTGGAAACTTTGAGACGTGTTTACAGCCTCTGAAATCCGCCAGTTACCATCACCTACACAGCCAAGCACAAGCAGTGCAAAAGCAGCAAGTTTGTATGAGCATCAATGCCACCGAAAAAGAGGGTAGAATGAGTTGGAGCCAAGCAAAAAATTGTTATGTTATGTTATGAAAAATGTTTGTTGTGCTATATATAACTCTAAATACATCTTTTTACTTTTTGAGGCAATCAGGGAAATGATAAAAGTAGCCATGCAGACATGAGGCTTATAAATATTTTTAGATGTTCATAAAAAACCTTCCAAGTTACACCTAAACATGATGCTACCTAGAATTCATGTAAATGTGTTGCAAGGCGGGGACAGGAAAAGTAGCTTACGGTTATTCATATAAGCCACATAAAGCTGCGAGTCCTGCTGCTCTTCTCTGGCAGTCCAGCTGATTTTGGCAAAAGTGTCACTCACATAGGAGCTTATGTTCAACAGGGCTGGAACTGATAAAGAGAGAAGAAATGGGAGGAGGAAAAGGAAAACACAGACAGGCACAGAGAAAAGGAGAAAGAAGGCAGGGAAAGAGGATTAGCAGAGGCAAATAGGTTCCCCCCTACAGCTTGAGAACAGTGCAGCTAGCAGAAACCCTTCAAGACGACAGTTCAAAAAGCAACGCTGCAGACTTAATTGAGTGGAGCTGGATTTTTGGCTCATAAAGGATAGATACAGTGATTGTGGGCGTGAGTGACATCTAGTCTTCACTCTCTCTGAAGCAAAGCTGGCATTTCAAGACGCCCCCCCACCACGAACTAATAGCGGAATAGATTGAAAAGACTCCATGCCTTGAGACCCATTGTTAGTTAAAAGTTGAGGTAGATCAAGATGAGATCACACAGATATCACTGGCTGTGCATGTGTGACAGGGAGCTATATACCTAAAGGATGACGGGTGGAATTGCCTGGGATAGAGCAAGGAAAGGAGAGAGAGCAGTTGTGGCCTGAAATAAAAGAGAAGCCTGAGATGTTAGATTCCTGCTACAATACTGTCAGGTCTAATGTGCTATATTGTACGACAAGCAAGCTCGGTAGACTGCAACAAGGCAGGATTGTTAGAGCAACCAGGAAAACTGGATTTATGGCAGTAACTCTGCAAGTGCAGTGCAACCAACAGAAACCTGCTGTAACTACAGCAAGGTCTGCATTGTACATCTGAATTGCAAGAATAGCAATTGTTAACTTATTCTTACAAAGACATGGTCTATTTTTCAGGAATTATCTACACTCTATTTGAACAACTACAAAGACACTTTTGATGAGGCTATGGCCAGCTACTCGCTACACCAACACACTATGTCTACGTCTACCACTACTTCTGTGTTACCACAGTGGCTGCAGGCAGTGATACATACTGCTCTGAACAGGGGCCACAGCTGGAGTCGAGGACAAATCTTCAGAGGGATAAAAAGAAAATGAAATACAGCAGAAGATTACAAATATATGGAAAGTCAGGAAAGTCAGCTTTAAGGTTTATAAAACCAGGCACAAACACACACGCAGACATACACACACACACAAAGACTCGAGTATGCACATCCACACACACTGACAGATGCAAATACGTGGGCAGTGTATCCTCACAAATACACCCACATGCAGGTTTATGCCTGCATGAGACATCTGTCTGTTAGTGGTGTTTTGGTGACTGCTAAAGGGCTGACCACCAGAGGGCGCTGAGTGAGGGAAGTCATACATTTTCCTCCCAATTACTATGCCTACTAATTCTAAATTAGAAAAAATGAATATATTATGTATTAAATGACAACAAACTGTACTTAGTGGATGTCAGTATGAGTACATTTACTAGACAGTTGTGATTATGGAAATAATTCCCATAATGCAATGCAAAAAAATAAAAAAATGGAGAGGCGACCAAAACAACATTGATTATTTCAGCAATATAGAGGGTAAAAAGTTCATCAAAAAATCTTTGTAGTGTGCTGACTTTGACTTTGGTTACTTTACAACAGTACAACATTCATTTGAGTCGTGTTTCTGTTCATTTGATGAGTGCAGTAAAGCTCTGGCTGCTCATTATTTTCACAGTCATTATATTGATTGTTATTATGAGAATAGTGATTCAAGCCATTTTAAATTGATTTCTTGTGTACTGATTGCCAAACAGTGCAATGAGACACATGCATGTTTTTTTTCCTATTCATACATGGTTTTGGGCTGGAGCCCCATTTCTCACCACAGAGCTAATTAGCAAATTGCTTGAAACTACAATGTGCTCCATACACAAGGTTATAGTTACAGGTAGTTGTTATAACTGTATGCATTTCTGTTATTTAACAATTTTGTGGCTAGAGTTGGAGCTAATTAGGCATTTACTGCTAAGCATTGCATTTATTTTATATGGACTGGATGTACCATTAGTACATGTTGTTGTCAGTCACTGTGGTCACATGGTCTATGTGCCCCAACTCGAGCTCATATCAGACAGCTGCACGTTAACAAACCCTCTCCTGCTCTACATGCCAAAACCTCAGCTGACTACTGTGAGGATGAAGCCAGCTTTCTAACTAAACTCTTTCGAACTTTAAGTTTAAGCCATTAGCCCAGTGTAGTGTTGACAATAACAACTTGGGTTTTTAAATGCTGAGCCAGGGAGCAAATAATTTAATCTCTGGAGGAGCTGGTTATTTTTGTGTGACTCTGAGCTTTTTGTCACATTTGCAGTCCGCTTTATCTCTTCTTCTCTGTTATCTCATGAGACCTGATAGAAGAAAAAAAAAAGATACTTTTTTTTCCTCTGTCTGCATTCCTCTTCTGCTGGGGCGGTTAGCTCTTCTCTCTCAGTTTCTTTTTTGCTTCTCTTCCTCACAGATGTTTCATCTCACCTTTCTGTGTTTTTTCTCCATTCGCTGAGTTAAGCCACTCTCTTTGCATTACAAACCTTTTAAACAAAGAAATGTGGACAGACACACACACACACATACACAATGTCTAACAGTAATACTAACAGTTTTTTGCTCTTGTATGATGTCTGAAAATTGTCCAGACTATTTATAAGCCAGACACTCTTTAACCTAACTTAATGGGGATACGCGTTATAAAGCTCATTCAGTCAAAAGGTGAAATCTGAAAGAAACTCTTCATATTCTGTGCTCGCTAACTCAAATGCACTCATTTCTTCACTGTCACTCCATCACTCCCTATCGTTGTTTCTAAATTCATGGTGCCCCTGCACTGTGCTATTGGCATCCATAAATCTGCTCTGCTGCATTGTGACTAACATGCCCTGAGGACAGCGCTCCAAAACAGAACCATTTTATCTCCCCACCGAGCCTCTACTGAACCATATTTACAAACAATGCATCTAATGGCTCTCAGGCGGGGCATCCACCTACAAGACGCAGAGCCTCTCAAAGGAAATATAAAAGGCAAAGAGGAATGAAAAACTTTTATTAAAACTTCCAGAGATAGTGGACGCAATTCTTTTCATCCTTTATTTTTTGTCGGCCAAATAATCGGGGGTGTAATTTTCCAGCAAAACTTTGACCTGTCATAAAATTCTGAAAACATTTTCAGTATTTAAGAAATATAACACCTGCCAAATGTGTCTAAATCTGGATGATGGCAGATGATGTTGTCAATCTTTCCGCCAATTTGGCAGAAAGAAATTATTCAGCAAACAACCAGTGTAAAGTGCTAGCATAGAGTCCAACTAAAATATACTGAATGTGCATGGTTTGACCAACTAAAATAGCCAAATAAACACAAGAATTGCATTTAGAACTTAGACCGTTTTAGCTTTGGTTCCCCCTGGTGGTGTATGGTATAGCCTTAAAACAACACATACAAAAGAATGCACCTCTTTTGAATGATTTAAATGCAACTACGACGACATGCATATTAATTCAATTAGCTCTAATCAAATAACAGTTAAAACCTGCAGTGTAACTAATGATGTCAACTACAAAACTCAGTTAGTTATGACAAGAAAGAAGAATGGATTACTACTATTATTTCCAATCAAACTACCCAAGGTTGATGAAGACACACTTAAATGTGAACCTACAGTTTTGACTAATTCATTCTAAATGAGGGCCGGTGAACTTTTTATCACAAAAATGCAGCTCTCTTATGCTATTATTTTAAGTCATTAGAATCTATTAGCCTATTTGAATGTACTAAGAATATCACTGCAGCTACTCATCAGTACTAGAATAAAAATGTGAGCGGGTGAAGAGCCTTTTCTGATTGTTGATGTGATTTTTTTTCTACATATTTTACTGACAAACATCAGACAAATGACAGTTCAGACTTGGATCAAAGATGCTGCAGCAGAGTTGTTGTTCTCTGAACTTATCAGCTCATTAATTCACTCAGTAAGAATGGCTCTGCGGCTGCAATGGATGAAACTCTGAACAACAACCTGGTGAACACTAAAGGTCAGAGGGGTGTGAAGCAGAACATCACCATGATGTATCAACTCTGTTAAAGCTCTTGAGAGACCATGCAGTGAGCCCATTAGTACTTGTGATAAAGCTGTATGCACTGAGAGAAAAGCCTGTTTCTAAAGTGGAAGTTCCACTTTATTGTGCTCCACGATGGATCCACTGTTAAAAACCTGCCCTGGCCTTGGACATTTACATAACAAAACTTCACTACAAAAAGTTTTAAAATTTGTTTCGTTCATTTTTTAAGTATCGTAACCACTTATACTGGTATCATAGCTAAATTACAATTCCTGCATTCTCTCCTTTAAATAGTAGGCAACTATGACTTTTTTTGGTTAATTTCTGCCTCAAAACTCATGTTTGAGAGTAAATCCTCAACAAGAGTTTTTAATTTGTTTGAAACGGTGTTTGGGATTATACCTTGAAAATGATTACCACTTTTCATAATGAGACTTTTGTTAGGCTTTGTTTCCACAAGGAGAATTTCTCTCACAGCTGTTGATCTGAAAAACACTATGTTGAACAATGAGGCTCTCGATAGTTGCAGTTTACAAAATTTAATCTTTTAATTAACTGCCTTCTGACACCATTTCAAGTCTCTCTCTTGGCTAGACCAAAAACGGTAAAACACTGGCATGACCTCCAGAAATGTCTTTTTGATGTTTTTTTATAACATAACCGGGAGAAAATTGGATATCAAACTAAGCTATTGATGTTGTCCAGCAAGTAACATTAGGAAGCAGCTTTGATCTCACACGTGATCCTTTATATATATATTTTTTTAATGCTCCCTTTAGGTGATGCCTTCAGAGTGTGTAATGCCAATTTTCACAGCTATGCAGATGACACATGGTTATACATTTAAGCAGAGAAAAAAACAAACAAGCAAACAAACAAAGCTCACTTGCATCCGTTCTTTTTGCAATCCAAAAACTAAAAGAACAATGTTTTCCTTATGTCTCAAAAGAAAAAAAAAAATCTCCAAGAATCTTGGATCTGTGGTTGCGGCGATCAAATTAGAAGTCATGCTTCATGTCTGGGTCTTTGAATGTGAACTGAGTTTTAAATCACAGCAGTTGAATGGCCAAAATGAAATTCTTTCATCAATCAAGTTTATGTAGAGGCCAACATTTAGACTATGTGAAAAAATACTGCCAGGATGGAGGCACTTCTAAGCCAGAAAGTTGCCACAAAGCCATATAACACTTTCAGATCAAGCAGACTACAGAAACTTTCCATTGATCTTCCTCAGTGTAAAGTGGTAATATAGAGGATAAAAATTATTGACAATTCTGCGGCTCAACTTCAAAACAAAACTAGTAAGTGGAAGCACAACACTGCAGTTTTAGATAATCTATACTGGCTCCTTGTATCTTAAAAAAAAGCCCAAAGGAAAGTCCATTTGATTTTTTTAATGCTCTCAATGTCTTAAGAGCCATCTAATGCTTGTTTTGACAAGGGAATTTCCACAGAGGCAGAAAAATGTAACAAAGAAATGATGAAAAGATCAAAATCTTTGCATCAGAAGATAAAATGTCCTAACTTTTATTCAGCATGGGGGAGCTCCCACGATGCAATGAAAAGATGCTTTTGAGTAGTGGCACAAATGTGTAACAAAGGCTTTCATTTTAAAAAATGTACTTAGATGTAGCTTCCAAGCTCAGATAACCCCAGTGACATCATCAGGGGTCATTTTCCCAGACTTGAAAAACACTGGAGGGGCTCTCATATTTAAACCACAGCAAATGAGATCTTATTAGTCTCACAACCACAACAGAGCCACTCACTCCATCTACTCACTTGGTTCAGCAAAGGTGATGCTCTCCTGGGCCAGTGGGGGTCCGCAACCTGCTTGAGTGCAGGCACTGAGGTGGAAGTGGTAGAGGCTGTCCTCCTCTAAGCCCTGAAGCTTCCACTGGGTGGTGTCTGCGACTGGGATGTTTATCTCCTGGGAATCCACCACCTCTAGTGTGGTCTTATTAACTATGGAGGAAGGAGAGAGATGTCAGGTCAGTTCACGAGGCATGAGTGAACCCAAGACAGGAAGACACAGAAAAAGTCATCACAGTGGGCTCATGTTGTATGTTAATGGAACACAGCTATAATGAGGGTCAATGGTTGAGGGAGGAGGGAGATGAAGAGATGTCGTGCTTGCTCATGCAGAAAGTGAATGTAGCAGATACATGTCGTGACAGGTGAGCTGAGGAGGAATACATTATGAAGAAAGGCAAGAGGAGATGAAAGGAGGAGATAGAGAGCTCAAGAGGAGGGTGGGAGTGTAAATAAGTGGCGATGGATGAAAAGAAGAAGAGGAGGAGAGAAGGGGAAAAGAAAAAACAGGAGGAGGAGGAGGAGGAGGGAATGGAAGAGACATGATGAAGGGAAAGCGTAAGAGGAAAAGAAAAACAATTTCAAAAAAAAGAAAAAGTTGAAGGAACACAGAGACAAAAGAAAAATTAACATATGACAGAAGCAGTAGAAGGAAATCAGAAGAGTAGCAATCACAAGCAGCATAATGTATCACCGAACTTGCATTATAGATCAAAGTACAGTATGTTTGCAGACTGTAGAAGATGAGAAACCCCCCTCCTTGATGTCATTACTTTGCCGACGCTGAAATACAGGTGAGAACTGAATAAGTGCCAAGCCTGCTGTGCCGCTTTGGAAAAACTGATGTTTGCTGCAGAGAAACCTTGATAATTTCTGCATTTGTGAAACAATTACACTGCAGTTTTTATGACTCAGCTGAATATTCAGACTGTCTATACACTGCTGCCCGCATTATGTTATAGTCAATGAGATGATAAAAACCTAAATTTTTTTAAATATCCTTGAGTTACACGGTGAATCAGTTAAAATCTCCAACACCCACAGCCTACATTGTGTGGGAATATCTGTGTAAAGTCTGACATCTGATATGGGAAAAAGGCAGAAAGGAGGGAGGGGGGGTGGCAGAGTGTATTGAAGAGCTGGCCAGACTCCGTGGGTGCTGGTGGAGGCGGCAAAGGGCTGTCTCTGCCTTCACGTTTTACACAAAAGACTTCAGAAATGTCAGCCAGCGAGAGTGTAGGCTTTGAAAACAGAGTAGGCAAAGTGAAAGCAAGACCCTCACTCACTTGCTCACCGTAACTATTCTCAAAGGTGGAGACTATTTGCAAGAAATTTGTAGAAGAGGCACAAATAACACTGCCTTAATTTGTCCTATACGATGAGATCCTGCAGTCCAGAAGGATACAAATAATAAAAAAAAAAAAACTCCAGAAAACTGTCAACACACACTCTAAAGGAGCCTGCACAACTGGACTGCTGCACACCAGTGCGGAGCGTTCTGTGTTCAACAGTGCAACCTAGTGTCTGGAATGATAAAACAAGAGAGGAGAGGATGCATCTATGTTTTTAGGTTTGTAAAATAAGCATCAACCTGCAGTGTCCCTCCTCCTCCCTTTCCACATTTTGTCCCTTCTCACCTTATTTTTTCTCACCTGCTCCCCACTAACACTTCACCCACAATGCCTCACACTCCAGACAAAGCTACAGTGAGGAAAAATCTATTAATGAGAAGACTCAAGGTCTGCAGCGTTAAATTAATCAGTCAGAGAACTGTGTGTGTGTGTGTGTGTGTGTGTGTTCGTACTGAGGTGATACTGCAGGTGGTAACCAGTGAGGATGCCATTTGCTTCCAGCGGCGGGCCCCATACCAGCAAAATGGAGTCAGTCTGGACGTTGGAGGCCGTCAGGATTGGCACTTGTGAAGGAACTATAAAAGTAACAGGGATGTTAATGCATCTACTGTATGAACATGTTTCTCAAGCAGCTTGTGATTTATTTGAAGAGGGTAAATATTACAAGGAACAGTCTGTTTTATTGTTAAGCATATTTTTAGCATGCTTGAGTCAAGATGGTGAGTCACGTCACAAAAAGTCTCTCATGCCAAGCGTCTTTTCATGCCTGTTATTTTTTTTGTCACACTCGAATCCTTTTTAGAACTTTTTTTTACCCTTTTTTGATGAAAAATCAAGCCAGTGAATCTCATGACTGTTTCAAGCAGCATTTTCATTTCGCAAGACTACAACATATTGCAGCTTTTGCTATTTTTATGTGAAACTTAAATCAATCCACCCTTGATGATTTCTTAATGTTGAACATTTCACTGCTTCCACATTATTCAAAGATCACCCTCAGACTGATTTTTGGGCTTACAAAAATATTTCTATAGAATTTTCATTTCAATCAAAAATTTCTTGTCTGCAAAGGCTTTAATTACCTGGTTATATTTTTAATTACTGCTACTTCTTCTCGCTCAGTATTAAAAAAAAAAAACTTGAATCAATTCATATGCTGATGTTTTTTTATTTCAAGCTCAACTTCTGGACACAAAATATTTCCTATCTTTGCATTTACATGGAATTAAGCCTCGTGGAGGAGCTGGGACACTATTTGGTGCTGATACTGATGTCACCAGTCCACAATCTGATCCTGAATCAATTGTCTGCTTAGGGTAAACTTTAGTCATAGGGGATTTTGATAATATAGATACTTATTTCTACTGTTAGTTCTTGCACTTTTATTGCACATATTCACATAGAAAATCTTACGATACAATTGTCAATTTGCTATTGCATTCATTCAATTTCTCTTACTTTTGAACTCCTGTGTAAATGCAATGCTGTGCTCTTGATTTGTTTAAGTTTTTCAAAACATTAAAAAACTTGGATGGCAATTTACACTCATATACCTGCTTGTATGTGAAGCCTTCTCAACCTACACTTCACATACATAGCTATGAAATATATGTATATGCTATATATTTTTGTGCATTTTTGCTCATTTAATAAGAACCAGTGTGCGATTTACTGCAGCCATATGCATCATGTCACAAAATATCAACATTTAGAATACTAGTATTACTACTTCTACTACTTCTACTACTACTACTACTAATAATAATAATAATAATAATAGCAATTGTCATCATCATCATCATTATCATTATCTCTATGGCAATAATAGCTCTGATAGTTATTAGCATTATTATCAGTGAATATCAATATGTGGGTGTCTGAATTAAACCTGAACACAAAGTGCTTTTAAGCATCTTCACATGCAGGTACACGTCTGAAACTGAGATTAAAAGTGAAGTCTGTCACTCAGTCAAAACAGCCTTCTGATGTCAAGCAGCACTTTATCACTCTGCACAGGTGAGCACAAACATCTAAGCAAATTATCGATGAGAAAAAAAGCTTTGAGAGGAGGGAGGTATTCATTAAAAATTAAAATGACTTAAAATGAGTAAACTAATTCAATGAGTGTTAAAATTCCATCTTAATGTTTTGCTGAATTACTTTAAATATACACCATGTCATTAATGGACTGCAACTCAAGTTCATCTTTCATTTATTGTGAAGTATTTTTACGGGTGTGAGGAGTAGCATGTATGCTGTGTGTTTGTGTGTCGTCCTCACCTCCCTCTGGAGTGTTGAAGGTCACTGGGTCACTGCTGGGTCCATTGCCCTTCTTGTTGAAAACATTGACAGTGAGTCTGTACTCGGAGAAAGGTTCGATGCCTGGCACGATGGCATGAGTCCTCTTCCCAGAGAACGACATGGACTGACGTACGTTTAAAATCTTGTTGGGATTCAGTAGACTCTGTGTTCTCAACCAGTGAACCTGTGAAACAGAGATATAAAAAAATCTATTCACTATAAGAACAAGTTTTAAGAGATCACAGAAAGGAGGGAGAGACAGAGACACTAAGAAATAACAGTGAGATACAATTCATTGATGAGCAGCAATAATATCTGTTTTCCCTTTTAATGAGGCAGTTGTCTGAAGTCAGACATCACATTTGAACTGTGAATCTGAGATGTTTTACCAATTACCACATGAGGCTGACTACGTTAAAACAGCTCATCACACATTACATTGTCAGTGTCACTCTGTCAACACTGTGACAACACTTATGCAGGTGACGCAGTGCAATAAAGAAAAATGTGAAAAAAGGCATAATTTTAAAAAGTATTCTATCATTTCATTGAATTATAATATATATAATAAATGTGTTTAAAGCCTTGGTTGCTTAAAGCTCCTATATCGCTTAACTGTTCACTGCCTTTGTAGTCTCAGGAATCTGACTTTCACCAGGAGCAATCCCTGACAAGTCTGTCTGGTTTCCAACATGAGAATGATGTGGACCGATTTATTTGTGCGCTCATGTGGGAAAAAATACAGCAGAGAAAAAAAATTGTGGGTAAGAGAATGGATTGGAGGCGTGGGCAGAAAGAATGTCTGTTCTGCAGAGAGAGCTGAGGATAAATAAATTATTTCACAATGAAAATGTATAGCTGCCTGCTTGTATTGTGGCTCAGCGAGGATTACTGGGTTACAAATACTGAAAACATATTATTGTGCCACCTCTATACAAATAGATGCATGATAAGACTGGGTTCAGGGAGCCACTGTGGATGACAGCAGAGAACAGTCTGCTTTTGTTGGCTGCATGGCTCCTGACCTGTTCCTGACATTACCAGAAGCTTAGCATGCTTGCTACGCATCTTGTGGGCATCTGCGAGGCAACAGCAAGCTCTCTGCAAACTTTTAGCTTGTGTCTTTGAATTGTTCACACATGGCGATCGCCTCTCACAGGAGCAGCTGTCTTTTTGCCCCTGATCTCCAAAATCAATCAACAAGTGGAAAATAAAGGCTACAATCCTGTAGGAAGAACACTCTGCGTTAATCGAGTTATGCATACTCTAATTATTTTATTAAATAAAACATTAATTAAATAAACAAATTAAATATTAGAAAGCAAACACCCAGATGTGATATTTTTTTCCCCTAATTCTGAAAGCCACCTACTACTTCACATCAAACTGAACTGCCTCTGTGAGCACATGCAGAAATCACATAGCTGAGCTCATTCTCCACAGGTGGTCTGCTGCTGCTTCTTTGCTTAGAACAAAATCATTCCAGCAGGAAAGGCACAATGTTCGGCAAAGGATGACTGGGAGGGCTGTAAATGCAAAACGTGAGAAAAAGAAACGGGTCGAACAAACTCTTGAAAATCTTGAACTAGTCCAATTTCACAAAATAATCCGTCTCTATGTGTTCAATACCATAATGGCCATGTCCTAAGCATATATTCCAGTTTTTCAGGTTTTACTAACAAACAACTTGATTTTTACAGAAAATTTACATTCTGTGCATTACTAGTAATATCCATTTGTCACTCATAATGAACTTTTCAACTATATATAATAAGCATTACAAAGTCACAATACTATAATTAAACTAAAGTTTCATAGCTAAGCCTGACACTATTGAGATAAAGCACCTAAAAAAGATGCAGATTCACTATTAAAATAAAATCTAATAGATAACATGCTCATATCTCTGTGTTCCAGCTGTTCCCTGCAGCCTTAAAACCTTTGCTTGCTCTTATAGTTTTGTTTAAATATGACACTCATAAAAGACAACACATTGAAGGTCAGATCAGAGGTGCCTCACTGCTGGAGTACTGCAGTTTATATATATATGGCCTCTTTTGACCTACCTCATGTAGACACAAAGTAATTACAGTATTTTATAACATGGTCTAAGTGAGTACTCATTTCTGATTGGCTGCAGGGTTGCTTTTATTTCCTGATAAAGAACATCTAATAAGTGTACTTCCAATCAAACTGTCTGTTCTAAATTATTGCTCACCTTGACTTTGGAAATAATCAAATGAATAAAAAAAAAAACCATATATCTCATTTACAACATAGCAGTCCTTCAGAGCCTCATCCTCTGAACACAACAGGATGATGACTGCAACTCAAATGACAAGAGGCACACTGCCCCTCTGAACTTGCTTTGCATGACATAACTGATCATCCCACATGGCAGCTATGATTATTCTCTCGACTTCAGATTTCCCCCTTTTAATACACATGGCCTGTCATTTGTACATGAAAATCTTGATATCTTTGTGAGAACATAACATTTGTGGCTATAATAGGTAGCTGGTGTTGTTGCTAAACAGAGTGTTATATTTACTGTTTTTTAAACTGTACACAATGTCGACACTGAAAAACTTAAAATTTTGATTGTAAAATGAATGAAAATATAAATGAAATAAAAATGAACTATTAATTGTTAACTATAATAATTGTTCTAATTACTTAGGGATTAATGAACTCCACAGCGCTCTTTAGAGCTCCTTTGTTACATCAAAAATCATCAACATAAGAAAATCGTGCTTTAGGATCATGAAAACATACATTGTAGCCTCCCAGATGACCCCTCACTGTGGCAGGTGGGACTGGGGTCCAGCTAACTCGTAGAACAGTGGTGTTGAACACCTCCACTGCTACGTCTCTTGGTGCAGCAGTGGGAACTGAAAAACACAAAAGAGGAAGGTCAGGAAAACAGGCATACTGAAAACAACAGGCCACCTTTGTAGAAACTCTTTATGACTACTGTGAGTCGTGTAAATACAAAAGAAATCTATCAAAGAAAACAGCTTATTTAGATGGTCTAAGCCGTTAGAGACTGTATATGTCTTTTTATTTTGTTTCGGATCCACAAAAATGATCTGTTGCTTATGAGGATGGTAAATTAGAGCAGTGATGCTGGTAGATCAGCATAAATCTGCACGTATTCATACAGCCTGACACCAAATAAAGCAGCTTCATTGTTTAAGCAGTTCCTTGTTTTATTGTTCAGCAGGGACAAATAAAACACCAACTGTCAAATAAAAATGCTCTCAATATTTTCTGCACTACATGTCACTGTACTGGTTAAAGGAAAAGGACAGAAGTATAGCAGACACTAGAAAGGGAAGCAGCCATTGTGCACTAGTAGGTCTAAAGTGCGTCGTGATCTGTCAAATCTCCCACAGCTTCTGAGACAGAAGTGGAAATTTGACATCCCTCTGCTCTACAAAGGTTATCTGCCACCTGCTGAATTTAACAAAGGAGTTTTTCTTTTTTCCCTTTTTTTATACGGGGGAGGAAAAGTCACTACTGCACACCTGCACAGGGGCGAAGGGAAAATGGAAAAAAGGCAAAAAGGAAAGAACTTAACCTGACACATTTTCCCGCAGACAGTGCCAAAAGACGACTGAAGACAAAGTGGGATACGATAACACAAAACATTCACAGTGAGTGACAAGCAAAATAACAGCTACACATGTAACTTCAGCCTTTGGGAATCGACATAAAATTCAAAATTACATGTATGAATTGCACAAATACACACAGTAGAGGCAGAATTACGTCTGTTACTCACCATCTTCCCCAGAATAACCAGTAACAACTTTAGGCTCTGGTCCCCAGCCGTGGCTGTTCCTGCTTTGAATTTTGATTTCATACGGGACAAAAGTGGACGTGTTCCTCACGACAAAGGAGTGTCTTTTGACCAGATGTTCCCTCCAGACATCTTCCACTCCCAGTTTCCTGTAGCTCACCTTGTACTCAAGACCTGGGCCATTGTGTTCGATAGGCAGCAGCGGCTATGAAAGAAAAGTGTTCAGATGTTTTACAAATGTCATGGAGGACTTTCATACTAGAGTGCAGTTTTTAGGAGAGATATGCTCTTTCTCTTACCTCCCAACTTATATCCATTTGATGAGGGAGATGGCCCTGGATTTTGATGTTTTCTGGATTCTTATCTGGAGCTTTTAGGAGAAGTTGTGTAATCGAACATTTAGAAGTGGGAAAAAAAATAAAAAATTACTTCATCTTACTGTTTTTGTTTTAGTCTTTTGCCTCTAAAATGCAAATATATCTACATATTATTTGGGTAAAACAGATTCTTTGGAAATTGCAGTGCTAGTGTCCTCATTTCATACAAGCTCTAAGGACAGCAACAAATGTTGGAACTAATACTTGGGGACTTTGAGGACTTCTGAGACCTAAAAATATCCACACCCCCTACTGCTACAAAGTCCTGCGGCCATAAGCTGGCCTCTCCACACAGAGCCTCCCTGAACATGTTAACACTTTGCATGCTGCCACAAAGGTCTGATAACACAGCAGAGAATGTTAATTAAAGGGAACGAGTCTCACCAGCAGGGGGTGTTTTGTATCTCTCAGTGGGCTCACTAGGGGGTCCAGGTCCAACAGCATTAACAGCATACACTCTGAACTGGTAGTTAAGGTGTCCGTGTAGTGCCAGCTCCGCTGTTGCCTGGTTACCAGGGGCTTTCTGTAGCTGCTTCCACCTGCCGGGCTCCCATTGGCTCTCCTCGTACTCCACTATAAATTCTGTGCTCATGGAGGAGACGAGAGACAAACGTACTCGGTTATCACCACCATAAAACTGATGATTACAATTACTAAAAAAGCATGCATTAGACTCCTTTAATTGTACAGTCAAGTCCACTATACATTATTAATGGTGTTAAACAGTGTATGTTTAATGCCTCCATTAGACCAGTAAAGGAGTAATTAAATTGTCTGATCAAAATGTTTATTTCTTCCCTTTCTGAGAATTAGAGACTGAAACCGCTCTCATGTCTGCTCATTGTATATGTGTTTAATTTGCAACTCCTCCATTGTGGTTCATTCTCACTGATCTTATATTGTCATTTTTTGCTGCAGCACATAGCTGTTTTGAGTGAAAAAGCTGTAAAAACCAATTAAAGGCTACGTGCTCTTCAACAAACAGCAGAGTTAACAACCAGCTGCTAAAGAGCCAGATATTTTTATTAAGAGTTAGTATAGTGCAAAAGAGAGTGGACTTAAATTCATAATATGATCAGAAACATGTTTCTTTATGAATAATGATAGTGTTCCTCATCAGTTAGATATAAAAATAAGAATTTATTCTCTAACAAATGTATCATATTGATGTAATATTTAACTTCA
>JAPZDZ010000002.1:9771481-9793500 GCA_029783805.1 Acanthurus tennentii | reverse complement strand
GTTCCTCATCAGTTAGATATAAAAATAAGAATTTATTCTCTAACAAATGTATCATATTGATGTAATATTTAACTTCAGTAAAAAGTTACCATCAGTAAAATAAACAAGGGAAAGAAAGCACACAAAATAATTTATAAGGGTACACACATCGCACACAGTTACACACATACACATGTAATAATCTTAATATGATAACAAGGCTGAGGCCAGTAATGGGGTCACTAATTGTCAAGGAGAGAAAAACAGAGATGTGATTTCCCAGCAGATGAAATTATGAGAGGTCAAACAAAAACAGAAGTGTTTTGAGACTGAATTTGAGGATCAAAGAGTTTGCCTCTTAATCGTGCACTGGCTGATTATTCCGCAGAGGTTGAGCTTGATGGGGAAAGGCTCAACCACCAAGGAGTTCTCTTTAAAAACAGGAATAGTTAAGTGACTTGTATTAAGGAACATAAATGACATGATGGAGTCCATTTAAAAACCTTACAGGCAAGAAAAGGGATTCTGAAATCATCTCTCTCATAAACCAGAGGCCAATAAAGAGACATCAGTAACAGTGTTTCATGAGCCAACTTTTTAAAAGGTCACGATGTGTCAGTGCTGTGTTTATAACTTGTTTATGCTGCCCCCAGGTAGCAAAAAAAAAAAAAAAGATTATTGAAGGTTTAATTAAACTCTACTCTTCGCAAAAACTCCCTCATGTATAGCATCATCATTTGTTCCAGGAATGACAGATGAATACATTAGTTATGCAACACTACACCTGTAGTTGTGCTGAAAATGGGGATGACTCATTGGTGTCCAAAGTCTCAGTTAACTAATCCCTGAGAGTAACTGACTGTAGAGGTTAATAAATGAGTAAACAAAGGAGTAATTTCAAACACAGTCATAACTTTTGGCAATTTCAGTGGCAGTTTCATTGCATTAAATGGACACTTCTACTCACACCTCGTGCAGAGCCAAACTGTGTGATTCACAGATATTATTTAAAAAAGAGCCGACCTTACAGCTGATGTCTCTTACTCCAAGATGTTTCATAAAACAAATAAGATGACACTGTCCCAACTTCACCAATTTCTGATCACAGTTAGCACATATCAAAGCTCATGAACATTACAAGAGGATAAATTTGTAATTTGATTTAGATTCTTTTCATCAGTTCCAAAAATAAACAAGTCCCTTTTTGAACGATAAATGAGACACAAGCTCCCTTGCCAGGATCCTCAGCACTTCACTTCACACTTCACTATTTGAAGCCATCACTTGTTAAAGAACTTTTGTTTGCACTCAAGAGTGATCACAGCTGCAAAATCTGTTAACTTTGCTTTTCACGGCAGAGGGAACATGACAGCACTTAGTGCTGCGCAGTAACATAATGAAGCATCATCAAAGAACGATCCTGATCCAGTTTACAAACCAAAAAACTCTGGTCTTTAATTATAATTCAGCAGTAAAATTTAAGTGCCAGTTTCCAGGGATATATACTTTGTTTGTGTGTCATTGCCTATCAACTATCATGTTATTTATTGTCTATGTGGTGAATAAAGTCAAAATTCTGCCTCTAGTTGGAACCAGGTCCATTTAGCTGTATCCTGTTATATCTGCCTTTCACTCCTATTAAACTCTATGATTATTCATTAAATAGCACCATAATTACACATTAATTACATTACTAAAGTGTAGCAACTGACAGTCTAAACATTAAAGAGTGCCGCAGAAAAAAAACCCTTAAACCTAGAAATATGTATGTACTTCCCTTTGTTTGAAAGTCATCTTCATAAAATCAGGTTAACACAAACTTAAGAGATTTCATGTTATCTTACACCAGTTAATACTCAACTCCGTGAAACTTTTATGTGTTTAAAAAAAAAAGGGTTACACTGCAGTTGTTTTTGAGGACATTAAATGTCATCACACCAAACAGAGAAGTTAATCTACTCACAAGTCCATCTCCAAAGCCTCGTTGTGTTTACACTCTCATTCTTATAGGCTGTCTCGACTTAAACTTTCCGACTTGAAGATTTATCGAGTTATAATGTGTGTATTGCGTGTATTGGTTTGTAGGTGATAATTGTAAAGTGCTGGGCTGTGGTTCATTTAAAGCCTAACCTTAGCTTTATTCTTATGGTGATTGCATTGATGTTTCATAAATCATAAAACAATATCATTAAGATTATCGCGATAAACAAATCCTCCAAAAGCT
Organism: Acanthurus tennentii; assembly: GCA_029783805.1. Taxonomy (NCBI): domain Eukaryota; kingdom Metazoa; phylum Chordata; class Actinopteri; order Acanthuriformes; family Acanthuridae; genus Acanthurus; species Acanthurus tennentii. The sequence continues at coordinate 9,791,297 of JAPZDZ010000002.1, read as the reverse complement.
AATGGAAAGAACGCATTGGTTTTTTGTCAGGAGAGTCAAAATGTTAACTTCCAGCTTGGCCGACAAAAATTTAATTACTGTGACACTTAATTGATCCCAGTGCAGATCTTGTTTCTCTGTTGCATTATCTTCACTTTATCTGCTTCTTCTACACTTATATTGACCTGTTACAGAGCTGTTGTGATCACTCCCAGGCACCCATGACAGGAGGACGTTCCTTGGACTCTTTAGTTCAGAGATCTCCACATTTTTTGGAGCGTCGGGAACGTCTGCAACACACAATACAAAAACAATATTGAATGTTCAGTGGTAGCTGTCATTTTAATAACCAAAACATCTGGAGGGTTTAAACACTATAGCTACATCCAAAGCACAGTGACACACTCTCCTGAATCATTTATATAACTTTAATTATTGAAAGTCCTTAAATATCACTTGTTATCAGAAATGAACTTTTCTTTAATATTAAAAAAAAAAAGCTCTTACCCAGTACAGTGAGCAGCGCAGTGGCATTGTCCTCATCTAAGTTGGTTCTGGCGATGCACATGTATATTCCCTGATCACTCAGGTTCACATTCATGATCTGCAGCAGGCCATCCTCCACAGAGTATCTGAACATACAAGCACATTCAGAAGTAAAGAGCTGGACTACAAATTAAATCAATCAATACAGTGAAAAGTATTCAGTGAGCATGCACAGTATCAAAAAAACAAGGAGCAAAGCTTTCTAGGAACACAGGCTTTCTGAACACAAACACATCTGAAACCTGACAGAAACATTATCAAACCTTGGCCACCCACCTAGAATTTTCCTCAAGGGAAAGTGGGCTCTCCTCCCCTTCCTTCCTCCACACTACCTCAAAGGAGCCCTGCAGGCTTTTATCGTACTCTGCCTGGCACATGAACCGGGCTGTGGTCCCACTGATGATCTGTGCGTCCTGAGGAGGACTTACTATTTTAGTAGGGTCTAAAGGTAAAAAAGAAGCCAGAAAAAAAAGCACAAACATTTAACAAATAAGATTAAAGATAGAGATATCTGACTCATTAGCCAGCAGCCAAATAAAAAAAAAAAATTCATAATTTCTGTGTATTTCAAATGAGACGTGAATATTTTAAGTTGAGCCAAATGATTTACTTTATAAATTTAGTCTTTTCTCGCAGTAACTGCCTCTTTGATTTGTGAAAACAAGTTTTAAAATGGAAATGTCTTAGTATTGCTCAACAAATTTCCCTGGTGATTTGCATTGAAGAAACACACATTAAATATATAGTTCTAAATAAGATCCATCACATTATTATTTATGCTGCTTCTTTTTATAACATCAATGAAAGATGAATTTGAAGTCGAGATGCTAGGATATTTATTTGCCTTTCAGCACAGGGATGGTTCAAAGGACTTAACCGAGACAAACTACTTTAACTACTAAATCAATTACAGCAGCCCATGTGACAGAAATAAAAAGGGTACTATCCTCCTAAATTGCAGGTTTCATGTAAAAATGGTAACAGTGTTTTTGTCATGTGGAGGAGCACAAAGTCAAAGTGTTCTATTGAGTAGGTGACCTGCAAAAATATGTCTGTTGTAAAGGTACAGGACAAAGTGTGGCTTTAAAACAGCCACAATAATTTTAATTTTAATGGGTCACTTCACTTAATAACATATTAAACATTTCCCAACATCCAGTCTGGCTGAGCAAAAAGAAACATTTGAAAAGTGTAATTGTTATTTGAATGAACTGGCCCTTTAGTGAATATCCGTGTGCAGTGACTAGTGCTAATCCTGCTTAAGAAAGTCAACACTAATCATGTTGCTGAGATACCTTTCACATCCAGCACCACCGTGACAGCCGCCTTGCCCTCCGAGTTAACGGCCTCACACACGTAATTCCCACTGTCGTTTTTTTCTGCTCCGATGATTTGAAATGATCCGTTCTGGAGAGTCCAGGAACTTTCCACCACGATGGTTTCCGAAGCATTTCTGGCCCTAGGAGAGACAGTTTTCACACCTCTTTTAGAGTGTTTATGCTTTCAAAAGCAGGACTGAGAATCATAGTTTGTTCATTGAGGTGCCATTTTGCCACAAATTTAATTTTGGTTTTTAAAGCATTCAGTTCGAGTTAGATTTAAGCAATTTTTTCTTGCCGGTAAAAAGTCACTGTCATTCAGAGAGGGATTTGCATACTGTATATAACATTAAACATGCTGTATATTGTTTTGCCATAAATAATTTTGAGTCCAAAGAATGAGCTCTAATGCCTAGAAATTGTTTGGCACTCTTGCTCCTCTGGATCCTTTCTGTAAGTCAATTATTAACACAAGTTTAAGAGACTAGCATGTTTATTTAGTAACACAAAATATGCTAGTCAACACCCCACTTGTGATTTTTGAAGCTACCACATGTCTTAAAAAAGGCGGTTGCCCAAAAGAGGTGAAATGAGACTACAGAGGTCATTGCTTTTAGATACTTACAGCCTCTTTGTGTTTACATTCCTTTGAACAATTTCAACTCAAACTTTCCCAAAGTTTAATGGTGGTGGCGTTTAAGTCATACAAGTCAGTCATGTGTGGCACTTACATTTATGCTTCAATAATTACAATAGTGGTGCAATAATCTAATGAAATCCAATCCAGTGGGGAAAAAAAGCCTTTTTTTGTTAATGGAACCAGGGCAATACTAACTTTTGTATTAGCCTACAAAAAACATCATGCTATCGGCAATCTGCAACAAAGATTCTGGTTTCAGATGAATCAGGCAGGTTTGAGTTACAACATAATTGAAAAAAAATCAGAAAAACATGTTAAGAGTTGTTGGAATATCTAACAGAATCAGAGTTTGTATCCTAATGTTATAAGCATCTTTGTAAAGTTTGGAGTGTTTTGTCACGGACTGTCTGAGATCCCATTTCCCTTTTGTGGAACTGTAGCAGAGCTGCAGAGGTAGTTAATGGGATTTAATTAGGCCAATTTCAAGGAATGGATGAGGATTATCTCATTAAACAGACATAAATGTCAACATCAGACTATGTCATGCAGACACCTGGAGCAGTGTGGGATTAATAGCATGACTCACTGCAGTGATACTGTGTGTGCTCTCTTTCTTTGTTACACTACAGCACAGACATCTGCACACACTCGCCTGGCTTGTACAGTGATGTAAATGCATGAATAAAACCATGGTTACCTGAAGAAAATATATCACAATGAAGGAAGGTGAGATGCTTTTCTTCATTAACAATAAATGTCAAACTGTTGAGTGAAACTTCTCACTCACAGAAGTCAAGAGGCTGTCTGCTCTCCCTGGTTATCACTTACCAAAAGATGATGGATGGTGGAGAGCTGAAAACGCTGCAGTCCATGATGACGTCCCTTCCTCGTACTACAGCGTACTCTTGATAGTCCCTTGTCAGTATCCGAGGAGCGACATCTAAGAGCAAAGAAAAGAGGGGGAAATTACAGCTGCTCAAATGTCAAGTTATTGCCCAAGAGAATTTCTTATCACAAGAAAAAGGGACAGAAGAACAGACGACTGAAAATACAGATATAATTCAAACGCAGGTACGAGCATCAGCTCCTCTTGTGAAACTCCGAGGAATAAAACATCGGTTATAGAGGCGCCAGAGTAAGAAAAATCTCATTCAAAATCCCTTTGACATTTGTAATAGAGCGCATTATTCCAGGAATATGAACATGAAGCTCACAAAGTCAGGTGTGTGTTTTATTCATTCATTCCATCTTACCCCGGTCAAATTTGGCTGTAGAGATAAAATAAGGAGTCATTTTACAGAAAACTAATTTGCAACAAAAGTGATAATTGATTATTAATCATTTTTCAGACAAAGAATTCCTGAACGTGAATACTGTTTTATCATTGTTTTATTTGTTTTGATGGCAAACACAGTATTTTAGAGTTTTAAACCCCTGATCAGACAAAGAAGCCGAAAAAACTTAGGACTCTGAGAAATTGTGGTAGATCTTTTTTTTTTTTTTACCAATTCACCACATTTTAGTTCAAGGCAGCATATCTATATAATAGGAAGAGATGTGTTTTGGGAAGAAGAGCAGATCATCAATCAATCATCAATCAATTGCCCCACTGTTTCTTTTGTCCTCATGTCTCATGTCAAAGACAGTCAATTCAGAAAAATAGCCAAATACTACATATACATTTCAGGAGATCCAGTCAGATTTTCTCATTCATGCAAAATCATGAGAAGCTAACAGCTTCATGCAACATGTAGAGTTACATCTCAATATGTAGAAACTTAAGACAGATGGGATACAGGAGCTGTCAAAAGTGTATGAGCTATGCGACTGTTATTTATTTCTTTTTACAGAGAGACAAAATCTTAATCCACTGCTATCAGCCAAAAGCAGATAAAACTACTGTAACCATGTGAGCACAAAACTGGACGGCTGAGAAGTAAAAAAAAAAACATTTTTTTGCTCAGACCTCCGGTGCACCTCATAAAGTGGCGACTGTCTTTATTACCTTATAACTCTGTCCTTGGTGTCTGCACACAGCTAAAGTCGTGCCGTTATACTCACTCATGACCATGATGTTAATGTTGGCCAGAACACTGCCATGTCTGTTGGAGGCGTCACACTGGTAGACGGCGCTGTCCTCTGGTCTGGCATTTTGCAGCACCACAGTGTCATCAAGCACCTGCCTGTTGTTTTCTGGGTCATCTGACAGCAACATACAAGAACACATGACAATAAAATCGTTTCACAAGCGCAACACAAAAAGCACTAACACATGACTTTCCAGGCTAATTCTTGTGTCTTTTAATGTCAGCATTAGAAAGCTGTTTGGTGACTTTGTAAATAGGCAGTAAATTTGAAAACTATTTGCTAATTAAATAATGATGAAAGTGTTTCCAAGCAAAAACATTCTTTAATACCAGTTTCTTATATTCTGTTTTTTTTTTGTTTTGTTTTAGAACAGGGTCCTCTGAACATCTTTGGGTTTGAGGCTGCTGGTCAAATAGACAAACAAACAAAGTGAAAAGGAATTAATTTGGGCTTTAAGAAATTGTAAATGACATTCCCTCTCTCTTCTGAAATTTTACAGACAAAAAATTATTTTTCAAACAATAGTTGGCAAGTATTCCTTTTTGAGACAAACATAAAGAAAGTCATAAATACATGTACTAAGGTGGGATAGTTCAACACAAACCTTATCATAAGCAAGTTTTATTGGAGATTTTGAAATGTAAAACTCACTGGAAATGACCTCATTTCAAAATTAGAATTAGAATTGTAAATAAAATCATTTGTACAAGAAAGTGTCATTGTTTAGGGTTTGATTTCAGTCATTTTTTCTTTTATTGAGGTTTGGCTCCTCTTGTGTCATGGTTTGCATTATTTACTGTCTTTGTTTGCACTCCTGCCTTATTGACAACACTAGATATTAGATATTGATAATTGATTAGTTGAACCTGTCTCTCATTATTCATTCCTTCCTCGAGTACAAGTCGGTGTTTTTTTCCCTTTCTGTCATGAGTCTGTCTGTGTCTGTTTGACAATCCTGCGTTTGCTCCACATCTTGTCAACATCCCTGCCTGTGTTCTTGTTGTCATCCTGGTTTGTATTTGTTTGTTTCTTTGTACAATCTCCTTAGTTCTTGGATTTCCCTTAATCCGCTCTCTTAGAGTTTTTGTTCATTTGTTATCGGCTTTAGTTATTGAGGCTTGTTTTTCATTTCTTTTACCTGCCAGCCTTGTTGGTTTGTTCTCTGGTCCTTTGAACCAATATATTTTACACACAATTAAAAGTAGTAGTAATTAATATTTCATACCCACACACTCCTGCAGTAACACTCAGTGAAACCATTTTCTTATATGTACTCTATAAATAAAGAAAAAAAAACTACTATTGCTAATGGTGTCAGCCTATCAGTATATTTAAAGTTAGTGCAGTCTTTATTCTAACTTTTGAATAGATACAAAATTGCTCCTGGTCAAGGCATCAAGCTGTCTCCTGAGCTTGAAGTGATCCAGCTACTTTTGAACCTGAACTTAGGTTTGTGCAGTTGCAGTTTGTTGAAGCTGCTCGCTGCGTTGTCCTCCTGCCCAGTGGCAAAAGACGCATCAAACCACAGCTCAAATAATCCCCACTCACCTCTGAACAATTCTCCATTCCTCCTCCACGTTATGTCTGGTGGCGGTTTTCCACTGACCGAGCACTTGATGTGAACATCAGACCCAATCACAGTCAGCTGGCTCTGAGGAGGCCCTGTCAGCCACTTTGGCGGCTCTGGGAGATGATAAGAAGAGCAGTGTTGGTCAGTCACAAAAGCTGCCATCCCTGTGTCAACTGCTTTTGTCTTTGAAAACAAAACAAATGCACCCACAAACACGAGTAACCAGCTCCTGGCATTTACCCACCTTCAACTATCACATCAAAGTAGTGCACAGCCTCTCCGCCAGAGTTTTTGGCTGTACACATGTATTTCCCACCATCCCCCTCTTCCACAGAAGATACGGTCAACAGCTTTCCAAAGTTGTGAAATTCTGTGTGTTCAGGCAGGTTTTCTCCCATTTTAATCCATTCTATGCTCGGAGTGGGACTACAGAATGAGACAATGACATGTTGTGAGCCGTGTTGGCAGATAAATAAGATACCAGATGTGCATAGAGTGACAATGTGGGGACAGTCGTGATGATACAGCATGTATACATACTATCCCTGTGGTATGCACTCAAGTTGCAGAGTCTCTCCTCTCAACAGCACCTTCTCTGACTGAACACCAGAGGGCAGCAGCAGGCTGGGCATTCGCACTGGGGGGGCTTCAGCATTAAACATAACAGTCTCCCTCAGTCACATATTTAATTTGAATAAATCATTTTATCTGCACGTAATCTTATAGTCATGCTATTTTCTGCAGATTTTTTGCAACATGAAATTCAACAGAGTTCCTTGTTTACATAATATGAAATGTGTTTTGATTTGTTCTGTGAGGGCTTTGATGTATTAATATCACTCACTGGCATCACCACTGTCAGCAGATTCATCGTCATCCTTCACTGGAATGAAAACAAAATACTGTAAGAATTATACTGGTATCAGCAAAGCCAATGGTTTGGCTTCATCAACATCTATTGCTCAATCCAACGTTCAGCAGAGTTTTGTAGAGCATGGACATGACAGGGCAAGCCCATATTCTTGGTATGCAGAAAGGAAGATCATAAATTATAACAATTAAAATACCTGAAAAAATACCTTTTTACACTTCTGAAGCATATTTAATCTTGCTGTACAGATTTTTATTGCTTCTCTGTGATTTATCTTTTTTAGGATTGAATTCTTGGTGTACAACAGGCAATATTTCAGCTCAAGTCAGACAAACTCTTTTGTGGACCTACAGTTCTTGACCACGACAGCCATGGCGGTCTTCTGCACAATGGTGCGTATCCTGGGGAATGAAGCAAAGCAACAGTAGTCCTGACGACTGTCATTCAGTAAGGCATTAGAGAAGTACAGGTTGCCGTCAATGCCCATGGAAACCCTCTCATTCTGCTCAATGTGCTGGAGATCTGGAAAAGAACATACTGGTATTAGTGTTTTGCAGTAATTGCAGACATCATTCACATGTAATGTTAAGCTTTTGTGTTTGAGACTAGTTGAAGTGAACAAAAATGAACATTACTTCTAAATACATCCATCAGGTGCCATACATGGACATGGACAAAGGTAAAAATCATTTAAACAACAACCTTATAATAAGATTTTGGTCACATGACATGATGTGAAATCACATTGGCCAGTGGTTAATGGAAATGCCCTGAAGTGTTTCCCTGTATAGATCTGGTGAACTCATTACTTGACTGTGACAGCTTTTTGGTTTACATAGAGCCATAATTTAAGCCACGGGTCAGTGACGCTCTGTTTCTCTCCTTGGTCAGTCCATTTACAGGACTTAATAGCTTTATTTAATACATGGCCCTAAGTCACATTTCTGTCAATGTTCAAGGCAAACTCACAAAAAAAAGAGAAATTTGGTTCTGATTTATTTTACATAATGGTATTTGAGGATGGTTGAAAGGTGGGTCACTAATGAGAAGCGAACAGTTTTTTTCCAACACTGTTCTACTGAGAGTAAAGTCACACATTATCACTGTTGTGAATTGTGTTTGTATTTTCTTAGACAAGCTTAAGATTATTTTAAAATAACTTTTGGCATGATTGTTGTGACAATCCCTGGAAAATTTAAATGCTTGAAACAAAGATGAAGAATAAAACGGAACACACAAACAAAAACATTCTAAACAAACTTCAGAAAAACAAGCATTATGCAGAAGTATTTTCTTTCACTCTGTCCCATGACTCCAGGCACTGTCCCTCTGAGCAATCTCATATATTTTTCTTTTTGACATCAGTCAAGTTTGAAGGAGGCTGCTAAGGGGCTCTCAAGGGCCTGGACAGAAAACTGTCAAAGCACTTCAGACAGAACCAAGGTGACTTTTTGGCAGTGGTGGGGAAAGAGCCGTGACGCGAGGTAAACCTGTGGGCCTCAGTGTGTACCTTTCTTCTTAAGCCCTTTTCACACAAGCTCTGCCAACCTTAAATATTGTGGACATCTACCAGCCAAGCTGTAAAGTGCGAACACAAGTGTCCCAATCAGTTCCAATCCTAGTCCCAAGCCATGTAACACTTAATTCATCCTCAACAACATCATCATTGTCAATAAGGATGTAGTCTCATCCGCAATTCATCCATCCATACAACAAAACACGTCAAGTCTCCTGCAAGCTCTACCTAGATGCAAATCCTTGCCTAAATCCAACATGGACAATCCCTAATAGTGAGCTGCACAATGTCAGGTCCTGATTCTGCAGTCATTGAGCAGAGTATTTTTACTACTTCACTAATGGCCAGTGAAGGGAGAGGGCAGCTGAAAGGCAGGCCTTCTTCAAAGAGCATGGTGTTGTCAGCTATTTGTTTCCTTCCATAATAAATGTTATCAAGCTGAAAAACATTTATTATACCTACACATGCAACATCATGCAGTGATTCCATACCAGCTTCTCGGCATGTAGAGTACAGGTGTCAGGACACCTCAGACAAAATGCTTGCTGGTCTAAAAGCTTCTTGGAGTCTCTATCCAGTTTCATTCTATTCTTTTTTGAAAAAAAATCAGATTTTTTTCAAAAAGGCATTGGAAAGAGAGACAAGGGATGACATAAAGCAAGAGGCCTTGGCTGAACAACCCTGGGAAACCAGGGATGCTGCCGTAAGAACTCAGCCTTAATACACAGCATTACTCTACCATGACTTAATTCGTTTAAAGCATACTGAGAGCTTTGCAATAGCCTTCACTGAAACACATGATCACGCCAAGTGTATCTACCAATGAGGCTGCTGTGGTGGGTGATTGTTTGGCTAGGTCTGTCCATGCACTATCAATGCAATAACACTGACACACAACTTTAGAGTCCTTACAGCTGAAGAAAATAACTTTTTGCCATAGGGGTGGGCCACATGAGCAACAGATGCAACAACTATGGAAATTACAAGCATGAAAAGTTGCTTCTTGGCTTACCAATAGTCATCCAGTAGAGCTCCCGTGGTGCCACGCCTTCTGGAGGGTTACAGTGCAGAGTGATTGGCTCTCCCTCCTTAACAATAATGGGTTCAAGACCCTCCTTTGGGAACTTGGGGACACCTGATCAAAAAACAGAAAATAAACAAAAATGAAAATGAAAAAAAAAAGATACACTTGCATGCTGTTTTTGAAAAGCATTAGTCAGAAATTCCATAGAATAGCTGAGCTTCCTCTGTGAAGGATACTTACTGGGAGCTTTTAGTTCAATCTCCTCCGTCATGGCAGTTCCGTGCTTGTTAGAGGCGTAGCATCGGTATTTGCCCTGAAACTGAACGAGCTGCTTGTTGTGAAGCACAAAAGTGCCATCTGTTTTGTTTGTTGTGACGTGTGGAGGGATAAAGTCTTTGCCATCTTTTGTCCATCTGTATCTGTTGGAGCAAAATAAATTTAGTCAGTTTCCATCAATTAGTTACTGATATAGAGAATATTTTGTGCAAGTGGTGAGAGTCACAATCTTTTTTCACAGTTCTTGTGAGTCAATTTTTTTGTTTATTTGTTTTTGTTTATTCTTAGTTTTTAATTATGACAGAGTTCACACTGATTAACTCACTCTGGCAGTGGATTGCCCTTGGCTTCACACCTGATCTTCACAGTGTGGTCAAAAGGAAGGGCAATAATGGGACTAGATGAGTGTGTTATTATTGTTGGAGGCTGTTCCACTATAAGACAAAGAAACACACACACAAAATATTTAAAACACAAGTTAGTCTTACACGATTATACTTTAAAAAACTGCACAAAAACAGTTCAGCACAGATTCAGCAACCATGGAAATTATTATTCTTAACCTTCTTATTTTAATTTTTGCTGTTTTTACCTTAAAGACTTACACATAAAGTCGCTAAAAAATAGAAAACTCTTTTTTGTATTTTTCCTCTACTGTTTTCTTTTCTCTCCTACTTGCCTGCATGAAACAAGGAGGTCAAGCAAAGCTGTTTGCCAACAACGCTGCATAATCTGGCCAAATAAAGTGTCTTAGCTACAGAAGACACTGCACTAAAATAGCACACCAGGACTTGATTGCATTATAGATCTAAACAAAGAAACCTCTGCTGCAACACTTGTGACTTAAACAATTTACTCTAACCTGCTATCTGTTAAAAAGCTGCAAACATTTACAATCAAGCCCAGTGATATGGCTAAAAGTATGAACACTTTCAATAAATATTATGCTGTTCTGAGCTCTCAGAGAGAGAAAATCAAATCCTCATGTTCACTGGAACTTAAGCACAGAATAAGTAGGCGTGACCTTATAAGCATCATTACACTCTTACCTTCCAAAGGGATATTGAGGCCTGTGGCCCGAGAGGTCAAGGCCAGAAGCAGAACAAGCTGCAGGATCCCCAACAACCTCATCACCCTCCACTGGTTAATGGATCAGTAGAGATAAGGAGATCGTGTTGATGCAGATCAACGGGCGTCACTTGGAATTTGTAAGGCACAGAGGACCTGCAAGGGTCAGAATAAGATCAAAAAACATGCCCATAAGTCGACTCATTTAACCTGCAGGAAAAAACAACAGTTTGACCGACAGTGGTCAGATAAGAGCCCTGCAAGCATCTGTTCCAACTACAGAAATGCAAGGCTGAATGAACATCACAGAAGGAGAACTGTTTAGCTCTAAACAGGCTGCTAATAATCACACTCAAGTTCGCAATGTTGAAAACAGGCACTTTATGCAATGGCCTGACTGCCAAGTGAGAGTAAAGAAAACTAGAAGGCAAATACATGAATAAGTTCTGACAACTTAAAAGCACATCACTCCCACATATTTTTCTTTGGAAATCTCAATTAAAATGCATTAAAGAATGTTCTGTTTTGATAATTTCATTTCAGTCATGCTGTGCCTAAGGGTGAGAATAATACTCTTCAAATGTTTTCAAAGTAAATGTAGATTATTTAAAGGGCACTTACTGAATGAATCTGTAGGCAGAGCGTTCACAAAGGAGTAGTAGAACGTATCAGCAAAAGACTAATCATTTCAATTAAATATTTCAAATCCTTAATTATATACTTTAATAATGCACTCAATATTCAACATTAAATGTCTCTGATAGTTTTGTGCATAAAATGGAAGAACTTTAAAGTAAAGTATTAAGGCCCTTTGAGGCACCTGTGCATAATTGATGCAAAGTTTCCCCTTCAGGACACTTGCCATTCAAAGCCAGTTGTCCCTCATTGTTGTGATGTCGTAGCACAACACAGCGCAGTACTTGTCTGGAGATTACCCTTTGAACTGTAAAGCCTGGCTGGTGGCATTGCATGGCATGCTTACAGTAAACCCCACTGGCACAAAGCTGCTGTCTGCTACGATCATTAGATCCAAGATGGCAGACTATAAATTGGTCTAAGCCTGTTCGTATTTCACGGCTTAGTTCTCACAGTGCTGAGACTGTGGCGGCAGCGCTGGCAATGCCAAAAGAGTTCACCCTCTAGCTAATCCTGCTATCAGGAGAATGAAGGCGGGGAGCTCCAGCAGTTGTACAGTACGCTGCTTAACAATGAGTGATACTCAGGGTTCTTCTAAGGACATAAAGCTGCATGAGTCGCCCCTTCTTAGTAAAAAAAGGTTAATGTAGTAATTGCAGTAGACTAGATGTAGGATTAAGCTGCTTGAATTTAGAATCAATTAAACAAATTGAGAGATTGTGGCAGAGTATTATTTGCAATAAGGACTTGTGTGATTAGCTTCCGCTGGATTGAATGGTAAACAAAGCTGGTTAGGTTTGTTTGGTTTGTTCCAATAGAGTAAGCATACATTTTAATGTCGTAATAAAGCTGTAAGCCTCTGTCATTCTTGGTCTAATGCTATTGTCTGCGTACTGAACACACACACATACCCACAAAAATGCACGTCTGCACTCACAGACACAACTTTGTATAAAAGACCACCTACAGTACTACTGCACAAGCATGAGTAAAAACTTCAGTGACAGTGTTATGATTTAAATCACAGACAAAAAGCCACATCAGCACAGCAGAGCACTCTGAGTCCTTGTTATGTAGAGGAGGCCCAGAATCCATCAGTGGCATGAGAGGTGGGACCTTTTATCCAGATTTATGGTGATCCTGGAAACACGGCAAAGGCCAAACAAGCAACTTTCATTCATGTACAGCAAATCCGGTGTCTGGTGTACACCCAAGGGACCATTATGTTAGGCAATTTACTAAGCTAGCGCAGGTGGAGATCTGCAAACCTTTAATAACTTAAACAGAATTGACACAGTCAGCATGAAAGGAAAAATCCTCAGAGCGTAAAAGGGGGTGGAGTCCCTATGTAAACAGATAACAAAGCATTTGTTTTGGGAGCAAAGGATCCATTACCTGAACACATGGCAGATCACAGCCACAAATCCGCAGGGATTGTGTTTCCTAAACCAATAGTTGGCCAGTGCACGAAGAGTGTGACTACTACATGACTAATCCCTGCCAACACACACTGTACACAATGACCCCCTCCCTTCCTTTAAACTCAAAACTGCAAGTACAACCTACTCAGACAAATCAGCAGCTCTACAGACTATGCTCACAGTATGTGAGGCTGCAAAGTAATGTAAAATAATTATTAAATAATAATCTACTCAAATTCATAAAGAAACCACTTCTCAAGGACTAATACCAGCATACTTCTCATGATTAAACTTACTGATTTTTGAGTCTCTCCACATCTTAAGTCCACCTCAAGAAGAGGCCCAAGGCAGCTGTACTACAAGTCCATTGAAAAAGTTTCAGGACCGGACAGGACCATCAAGGGATCACTCCAACAACTCTCTCTGGACCAGCATCTCTGACATGTCCTTTGTCCTCCACCTCACTCTGCTCCGCTCCTGGTGCACAGACACGCCTCCCCGCCCGCCCCTCCACTCAAGCGGCTAAAGGAGCGACAGGAGACTCACTGAAGTGACATATGTCGCCAAAGCCTCTCACTTGGCAAAGAAGCTCTCTAAGCCTTTGACAATGACTGGGACAAAGCCTGCACTGCGGGGCTACTCAGTAAGCATTAAAGAATGGGCGGAGAGGAAGTACAGGCATGTCTTTCCCTCTCTCCCTCTCTCTCCCTCTCTCTTTCTCTCACCCATTTTCTTGGAGCCTTCCATCCTGTCTTCCATAACTATGCACACCCATTTACACCCGGCTTCATCTCAATGATTTTAATGCAATGTGCCTCAGCTCCAATGAAACGAGAGGGGAATCATCTTCTCTCAGAGGACCAGAGCTTTTGTGGAAGTGTACTTTCATTTCAATGCAGTGCTCCGGGGTATTGATAGATGAAGGCATGGGCGAACATGTCTGAAATAGACATGATGGTGTTGATAGCACGCCACCAGGATCTTTAGCAACTTTATTCGGCTTTTTCTTTCAATTTTCTGTCATTGAAAGGTTTTTATCGTGCAACCATAGTTTCTTATCTGGAAATGTGCAAAGAAATGTTTCAGTTCAGTCTTTACTCCTCCTGAATCTATTCAAACAACCTGAATACTTCTTTTATGCAGGGGCGTCTGATGTTATCTACCTACAGTTCTTTCAACAGGGCCAATTTATATTCTAAAGATTAAAGCAGGGATCTGCAATACAGGAAGTGTAACAGACACTGTCCCGAGTTTGAAGTGTTTTTCAGTTTATTTCCAGATGGAGACTGAATCTACGACATTATTCTCATAGCCTAATAGAGACATACGAACAGCATCGATTGGGTAAGCAATGCTCACACTGCACGGTCATCAACCAGCAGAAAAAAAGAGTTGACATTCACAGCCACAGTTTATTACCAGCCTGAAACTGGTTAAACTCCCTTTCTAGTCTTAGCCTAAGATCTACAGTACTCTGTGAAGAATGGCAGAATTAGTACCAAAGACAGCTTCAGAGAGCACCTCTAAAGGGAAAAATCTAAACTGTTTTTATTCTGCCAGTTCAGAAAATAGAAGTATCTTCCTTCTTAGCACTAATTGTGAAGCTATACTTTTTACATTTAACTTTTTTTTACTCTCAAAGCGTTGCCTGATTTTCACTTGCCTAGAATTCAACCTTAAGCTACTGTCAGTAGACTAATTACACAGTCCATTTAAAACAGTTGCCATCACTTTAAACTGAACTTTTCTGTGTTTAAGAGAGCATGACTTCTGTAAACACGGAGGGCAAAAAACCTTACAGGCAAAGCCTAAAGGACTTGCACGTGTACTCAGAGCTTGACTTCCTATGCAGATGTGGGATCATGTGCACAAAAGATTAATGTAAGTCAAAAGGCAATAGCTGTAGAACGGCCAAATAGGTATTATCTTGTCAAAGTAAATGTATACACAAAGTCACCAGGAGTGCATTGTGTGTTTCATGCCAAAGGGAAAGCAGACTGAAAATACAATGTAATAGTCTGATGATTGAGTAAAATCAAATCTTCTTAATGTATATTTTATCAAAGCATATTCTTACTCATTAGGAGAGTAAGAATAAAATAATAATAATAATCTACAGCTACTTGGACAACAATAACTTTTTGTTTTTCAAGCAAAAATCCCAAACATTTGCTGATTCGAGCTTTTCCAGTTGAGCTCTTTCTGCTAATCTCTGTTTTAAATCATTAGAACAGTCTGAAGTTTGGGACCCTTAACTAATGAAAATGAGACCATTTAGGAACATCATTGTTAACTCAGAAACTGTGATGCACGTTTTGTCCACACATTTCTAATTTCTTTTACTTTACAAACAGAATATCTAGTGATTAATTAAGAATCTCCAGATCAATTGACAATGCAAATACTGGTCAAATGCCTGCCATATCAGATTGATGATCACGATTCCTTCTTTTTCTCAAAGTGTCACATTCAAAAACTTACATTTGTGTACATTTTTACATTTTGTGGCCATTTTGTGATTCAAATTTTAGCCATGAAAGCCATTATAATCAATTCTTATATGGACAATGAACAATGTGTTAACTCAGAGTAATATTAATATACACTGTTGTGCTGATAATCCCTGTATTGAAATATAGCTATAAAAATTCATAACTCAACTCAAGATACTCTTAGATAAGAGTATCGTCCCTCCAATTATGACTCACTGCTGACTAACAACAATCACGCAATGAAAGAAAAACAAAGGATTTTCTCCAGTGTCTTTCTCGGGTCTCCGCTCATGACCAAACAAAGTCATTAGCGAATTCCACCTAAACATCTAAACAAACATATTAACTCCCCGTGGCAACTAACTGAAAATGTCGCCCTGCCCCATGCCTTTGTCATGACTTCCTCCCCGTGAGTCCTTGCCTCTGGTGGTTTCTGATAATTACAAGTCACCTGCTTCCGTCTTTATTCAAAGCTCACAAATAGCAATAATTACAAAAATACCTTCCAAACAAAGTTAGAAAGAGCTCGACACACTACACCATGACATGACTGGGTCAATATAATTGTAACTATGGATGCATGAGTGTGATGAGTATAATCAAAGAAGGGAGGAAAGGGCCACCATGACACACCCAAGCAAACACTGTAAATACATCAAAACAGCAGGTAAGGTCAAGACCCATTCTTGATTCTGTTACATTCTCACACGTTGTTTGAAATCCCAGTTAAAAAAGACTGATGAGAGTCAACTCATGCAACAGAGCATGTAGACACAAGCAGACATACAACTGCATGCACAAAGGGAAACGCATCATGACAAGCTTTCCTGTCAACACTGACAATGACAGCAATGATGGAGGAGGTTTGAGACGGTCAGTAAACATCTGCTGGGACTGACAGAGGGGAAGCCAGCCCATAGACAAACTCTATTCAAGGAAAAATACTAGAGTGCTTTTGCAAACAAAAACTTTCTCCGGTCTGCTTTGTTTTCAGCACACAAGCTGATTTCAGCTCAATGGGATGGGCACCTTGACGTCTTATTCTTAAAATTGAGGATGTTAAACACACATGTCATTGTAAAGAACGTTTAATTAAGCAAATGTTCTGGCTGTTTCTGAAGAGCTCTCTCACTTTGTCAGGCAGTAAAAACTGATACAACTAGTTCACAGGTGTTGTTAGTTTCAATTTTGATTTTTTAGTTTGATCGACATAGTAAGCAAAAGGAGAGCAACCACTAAAAAACCACATGCAAAACAGTAGCTTTAAGGAACATGTATACGCATGTGTCTTTGGTTTGTGACTAGTTTTTGTATTTACTGTTGGTATTGGCACGTCTGATATTGTTACCAGCCAGTCTTACTTGTTGTTGGCATTTGCGCCACACCCATGAGTGACATCCGTGGACCTTTACATTTCGTGCAGCGGATACCAACTTTTTATTAATGCTTTATTATTACTGATTGCTCCACTTCTCTATAAAACAACAACACTGCTTAGAATAACTGATTTACTGAGCTGCCATCATCCGGCAAAGCTGTGTTGTTGTGTCTACCGGGGGTGATTGATAAGTTAGTGGCCTCAAGTAGGAGATGAGCATACAGCTTTTGTTAAAAGCACAGACAGATCAACCACTTAAGTGATTATAGTTAGAAGTAAATAAATTGTGCTACGTAACTCCTCTGGTATTTAAGCATTGCGAGTAAGCATTGTCTGTCAAAACGGACAACGTGGCCTTCATGCTGTCAGCCAGGAATGCAGATTTGAACTCGTCCAACACCCTCCCCATTCACCTGATTTGACATCCACAGACTACGAGCTCTTCCAAAAGATAAAGAAGGAGCTTAGAGGTCACTATTTAAACCGACCATTGTCTGATGCTGTTACTACTGCTGTGGTGTGAAACCACTTTCTGGAGGTCCAAGTCTCCAACTAGAAGGAATCCCAATGTCCCACAACCACTTCACTAAGTGTGCAGATGTAGGAGGGAGCCTTTTGGACAAAACAAATGCTCTCAGTTGTATAAAATTAAATCTCTCTACCTAAGGCCAGGAAGTAACCCCTTTCAATGATAATATCAAAGAAAATTGTTCAGATACAATCAGCCTAATTATTTAAGGCAGTAATAAATTCTTATCACAGGTGGTAAATAGTTTACAAATGACATATTAGAAGGGAAGAAAGCCAATCTTTTAAGTATCTCATCTTCTTTTTTAACCTTAACCCCAACAATGAAGAAAGAAAACATACACTGAATTTTTGATTTTTTGAAGAATTCAAAACATGGTTAAACAACCCACAGCCACATTCCTTCTCAACACTTAATGATTTTAAGCTCGTTAAGCCCCTTACCTCTAAGGTGAATGTGTTTTCTCGTCATTATTTGTTAGCTCAGTGGCTTGCGCCTTGTTTCTTATTCAGTCCCCTAAGCACCTCAACAAGGTAGCAATCATGTATGTCTGGAATTTACACAAACAGCTCACTGCCACACATCAAACACATCAGCATCAAACCTGTGCTTCCAGTATTGTGCAAAGAGGCAGGAGTACTACACTTTTACATTGTGTACAAACATTACGGGTTTATAGCAGGGGCGTGCAGTGTTAACCGCTGCTATGCAATATCCACGTGGCAAGCT
Source organism: Acanthurus tennentii (assembly GCA_029783805.1). Lineage (NCBI taxonomy): Eukaryota > Metazoa > Chordata > Actinopteri > Acanthuriformes > Acanthuridae > Acanthurus > Acanthurus tennentii. The sequence continues at coordinate 9,773,215 of JAPZDZ010000002.1, read as the reverse complement.
AGAGGTTAAATTATATGTATTTGAGTACCTCTATAACTTTTTATTTCACACTCCACTGTCAGGTGATTTACTGACCTTAACAGACACTGTTTTATATTCTTGGACTGTGATCAGTTTCTGGAGCAGATTTGGTTTGAAAATTTAAATACCACATGTTTGTTAAATACCATATGTTTTGAGGGCTTTAAATTACCACTAATGCCAGGGACAGTGGTTTCACTCCTCTGTGCTTTGAGGTAAATATTATGCTGGCAGTGCACATGTGCAGTGCGGATGTTTGTGGAAGTGTGATGCTCAATTACATGCCATCAAGCTTTAAGTGATTCCTGTACTGCCACACAGAGCTTTCTGGAATGTCATGTGAAGAGTTGCCAAACAGAGGGCAGACTGGCACGCAAACAGCTGGCACGCTACTTTAACCTTACATTCATGATACCAAAGCACAGACTTTTAGGTTTGGCAATGACTGAACAAAGAAATATTCTCTCCCCCTCCACTGAAGATGAATTATTGCAAAACTGAATTTCCAGTCTACTGAGTGACACAGACTACAAAACAACATGAATCACTATAGAAGCATGTCCTTTGAAGGAGTGAGGAGCGACAAAGAGTGGCATTCATGAGCTTAATCAGTTTGCCACAGCTAGGAGCAAAGGGAGAGACAGTGTGGAGACAAGCAGTCACACTACACTTCCTCCCTTCACACATTTGGGCCGCGAGAAGACCTCTTCACACCTTCCTTCACCCTGACACATTGTTCGTCGCTGCTGCAGGGAGGCAGATAGGGGAGCAGTGTTGTGCTCTATGGTCTGAACTAAGCTGGTAATTAGTTTATGGGATAATCTTGAAGGCCTTAAGTGGTATTTAGCTGGGTTGGTAAAGTCTTTTTTAAGGCTAACAAATAGAAGGCATTTGGCTTCAAAACCATCATTTGTGTAAGTCCAGCCCTTTAATATTTTGATCAAACCTATGTCTGCGAAAATTTGACTTCAAATATGAGGATTTTGTGGGATTATAGTGCCCCTTCATGTCAAACCTATTATTAGTCTGTGTGAGCTGGTCTGGTTCCTCTCTGCTAATTTTCTATTGCACCTTCCAGATGCAACTTGACAGACCTGATACCAATCAAAGCAATAACATCTGACCTCAAATCAGTAAGAATCAGTATGACAAAAAGATTGACATAGCGAGTGACACGTTGCAGTTTGGGGTGGTGTTTGGTACGGTTTCAAGATAGAAAAAAGGGAAGCCAAGTCATAAAAGTTCTCAAATTAGGGATAAACAAATACTAAAATGTCTTTCTGATTTGAGGCAGGAAAAAGGTAATCCAGTTACTAAATCTTGATGTATATTTGATCAAACTGTCTAGTTTGACAGTTTGATCATTTTTTTGTGCCCGCTGTGTAGAGCAAGCTTGATGACTGGACAAACAATCGGTTCATATCAGTGGAAAGAGTAACACGGGACTTTTCAAATCTGGAAGTATAACAATTCTCTGTCACTCATCATTTCAAACCTTCCCTATATTAAATAAGTTGTCGTGACTGGACAGGACAGGTTCATACCTCCTCTCTGAATGGGAGAGAAACTGCCAGAGGTGATAAACTATGAAGATTCAAATGGTTCCCAGGCTAGGATTATAGTGATGAGTTTACAAATATCCATCCATCCATCCATCTTCTTCCGCTTATCCGGGGTTGGGTCGCGGGGGCAGCAGCCTAAGCAGGGAAGCCC
>JAPZDZ010000002.1:9673820-9690169 GCA_029783805.1 Acanthurus tennentii | reverse complement strand
CAAATCAACCAGTTTTGGTTGAAAATGAGAAAGGGAAAAGTGTTGTTTGGCTTTGCCTTCGAGGCTAACGAGCTTGGAAAGCCGAAGGACATAGATAAGCCAGTGTGCAAACACTGCTACAAGGCGGTGGCGACGAAGTTCAGCAGTACCTCCAACTTGGCCAAGCAGTGATGTTTTATACAGGTATGTATAAAACATCACCATAATCCAGCACAGACATAGAAGTGGCAACAAGAAGTTCTTTTTGGCCTCAAAAGAAAAGCAAAGGTTGTTTCTAAAATAGCAACCCAATTTGAACTCAAGCATTTTCCCCAGTAGCTGAATGTGTGGCTTTAAAGAGAGATTCATCAAGTACAAATTTGAGGTATTTGGATCGAGATACAGACTCAATCTAAAGGTCCTTAAAAGTGGTAACAGATGGGCGGTTCAGTTTAAATTTGGCATTTGAAACCAAAATGAGTTTTGTTCTGTCAGCATTCAGGGCAAGTTTAATACTGACTAGTTTACTTTCTTAAGTCCCTGTCTGTAACAGTCTTGTGCAAACAGACAAAGGTGCCAATAATCTGCATTTACATGAAGGAACTGTAGGCAGAACCTTTAGTCACATAAAAATACTCTATTGAACATAACAGCCTCTGTGGTACATCACTCAGAATTGGTTAATGCTGAGTCAGCTTATCACAAAAAGCACAGCTATAAATAAGTATAATAACTGTTCGTGCCTGTTCTCATATATAACTGTGTGCCACCGCTTTAACATTAACAGGGATTAAATGGCTGATCAATAAAAAAACTATTAACAAGGCTATTTTTTTAGCTTTTAATCATATTACACAATAGTAAAATAGTTTTTACACAAGCATCTGCAGGTTTAAATGTATTATGGGTGTTTGATTGTCCATTTTTGAGGATTTTAGGGACTACTTGTCCATGCTGGCTTCAGGGTACATTATGTAAGATTTAGGGACTCTAAAGGCAGAATATGGCAGAAATGGAATAAATTATTTATAACTATGTTTTCAAAAGTGTATTATCTCCTGAAAATAGGAATTGTTAAACTTTTACTACCTGAGAGTGAGCTCTTCACATCTTTAAGTCCACTTCTGTCATGTTTCACTTCCATGTTTCTACAGTTACCCAACACAGTTAAAATAAGGCCAGCTGTTTTTATTAAATCAAAGCAACACGGTTGCAATCATAATTCTGCTATCCATCAAATATATTCGAGAAGGCCCAGATCAATCCCAAGATGTTAAATGACAAAACACATGGCACACAACATAAAACTAAGTATTAAAATCCTGAATTTCAAAATCACAGCAAAACCATCATCAAAATACATATGAATACACACTTGGTACTATAGCTTTGCTCAATATGTGGGTGCGACCCTTGTTTTTAGTGAACACAAGTACCGAGCTTCATACCAATGAATTATATTATACATATGATGCAGCTTTTTTTCAGCACTGAACTTTGCTGGCAGCGGTCACCCCGCCCTGAATTCATCATTAACAACATGACTTCGAGGAGATGTAACTGATAAATGCCATAAATTGACAGCACATTCTTTTAAATTTAGTAGATCGGGGATCATCAAAGTTATACTCTACCAATGATGACAGTAGTCTCTTAAAAAATTTATTACCAGTAGTTTTTTTTTTCTTTCTTTGTGAGCCTGTGTGTGTATTGTGTATTTGTATGTCATCATATGCTCCTGGAGCGGTTTTTCAGTAAGTTGCCAGCATGTTAACACGTCTGTGGACAGATTCTAACATGATAGTGTCACAGCTGTGCAAGACGCAGTCACGAAACTCCACAGGTGCATGATTTAAATCAAACCATGGGAAATGTTCAAAGATAAGCTTTGTTTGGGGGGTGGAGGTTGTAAGAAGGGAAGGGGCCCCTCTTTTTTTTGAAAGGATCACAGCAGCCATGATGTCAACGGTGCAGTTGGACAAAATATGAGAGAGCTGCGTTTAGTGAGACAGTAGCACTGTGCCTGATTTATGTATTATGCCTCAACATTACCTTATAGTCAAAATTAAATCTATGTTAGTATTAACATATATATGTGTTTTGTACTGAAACATCCCCTTGCTTGATTCAAGGCCCATAAATTATATTGACAAGAGGTAAATGATCAGTTTGCTTAAATGCTGCTTAAACGCAGCTGGCTGGCAACAGATTTTGTCAGTGTGACAGCGTCACAGCGTGCAAGATACAGTTACAGAACCGCACAGGTGTGCAAAGATCAAAATCAAGCCATGGTGCAGGGCACTTGTGGAATTAGCAGGGCAGCATAGCTCAATATATCACAACAATTGTATAATTTGTGATAAAAGCACCAAATTCTGTAGATGTGGTGGTGAATAAATTTCGAACAAAAGTATCTGATCAAAATAAAAATTTACCAGTTGGCTCATTTTAAAACCAGAAAGCACTCAGTGCACATTTCCAACTACAGCTGTTTCAATCCTGAATTGGATATTTCTAGAAATCTGTCTGTCAGGCTCTACTCTGGCTCTGTCTTTAGTGCTATCTGCATTGCCATAAATTGTTTAGTAATTTGCCCAATGCTGCTCATATCACTATATGGAAATAATACTGATATAATGCCCAGCCCTTCCTCAAATGTGAAGTCCATAGCCTTTTCTTAAAAAACAAAATATTGACTTATACGAAACAAATCTTGCTCAATAATCATTTACGAGCCACGAGACATGTGTGGTAGTGAATGTGTCCGCAGAGTCCCTGCCCTCTGCCTGCATTTTAATGTTTTGTTTTAGGCTGGACTTTTCTCAGATGGGAATGGGTGCATTTCCCCCAGCCTGACAGCTATAAAAAAATCAGTGGGGATTTAGGTTAAAAGGAAAACAAGAAACTCATTTTGCTATGGCTGTTTCACGCCCAGTCACAGTCCCACAGAACACACACAAAGACAATAAAGCCAGTTGTAACAACCCCAATAAATCAAACCCTCACTGTGTCTCCTTGCAGTTTGACTGTGATTTGACTTATTTCATCTCAAGTCTAAGGGGCTTTGACAAATGTTGGCACAGCATGATGCTACTCGGGGCTTTTGCAGTTCCAGCAGTTTGATGGGAACAGAAAAATGACTGTAAGATCAGAAATGCTGGGTTTCAGTTCTGTGTGAAAGAATAATGGGGAATTTTAACTTATCTCTACAGAAAACTCTGTACAGGTGGATAAAACTCTTCGGATACAAGGTGCACTCATAAATTTATTTATTTATTTAATAGAGTTGAGTTTCCCCCGTCGCATAATGATTGCATCTACTGTGATATAAATAATTTTAAAAAATGAAAACTCGAAGAGATAATGATAAAGCGTAACTGCAAATCTCAGAAAAAAAAGGCTAAACTAAATCAAAAGAAATGACAATGATAATCAAAACGTTACCGGTGTCAACGTTATTTCATTAGTGCATACGTGAATGTACATTATTTTACAATATATAAGGGATAAAGTATCAGCGACTAGCCGTTTTACAAGGCCAAAAAATTCCTCAAATTTCTGATAATAGGGCAAAATTTATGAAGAGAACATCTAGTAACTGGTAAAATTATACATCTACAGATTATCCGCTGAATTACAGATGTCTCTTCCCCCGTGTCAGTCAATAGGAAAAAAGTCCTTTTGGGCACCACGTGGCCATACTTGCAATACTTCGGTTTGGTCAGCGTGTCTTTTTTCGCTCCGAAGTCAAGCTCACTTCCTGAGGGCTCGGGTCTAAGGGGGCACAGTCTTCCTCCATGCAACCACTCGGCATATGCTCGGCACACTCTTGTTACAGGGCGGCGCCATGGACGCCGCTGGTCTTGTAAAGTCACACAAACTATACACGAGCCGTTGCATCCTGACATTCTATTGGCTCGCACGTCGGTAAGTCACTGACGTCAACATCCTTCCATTCGTTTCAATATAAGGCATCAAGTTTAGCTGTCAGATAGCGGTTAGGTGTCACATCTTTGTCGTAACTTGCCCATATTGCCACACTTACAAACACGTTAGTGTCACTTGTGGCCGTTGGCAGCTGAGATGGACTACATTAAGGATGGATGGTTCACGGAAAAATGCACTTTATGGCCCGGACAAGCGATGAGCCTTCAAGTAGAAGAGGTGCTCTACGACAAGAAATCCAAATTTCAAGATGTTATGGTTTTCAAGAGGTGAGTGTGCTACTTTTAGCTACGTAACTTGGCTAACGTTGCTAGCTGTTAGCATCTGCTTGGAATGAATGAACAATCTGGAGCTCGTGCTTTCTTGAAGTTTCTTCAGTGGGTATTTTACCTTTTTAGTTGTTTTCTTTGTGTCGTTACTGCTCACAAACGAACAACCAAGATATAGAATTATGCAAAGGTAAGTAACGTTAGCCAAGGTAGTAATGTCAGCAAGCGAAACTCTAATAAGAATGAATATTTTTCAGTCTTTTTGGGAAAGAGTTATTTTAGTCATGTGTGAGACAACTGCTTCTCCTGTTTAACTTTTAGAGACCATGGTCAAGTTGTGTTAACATTGTGAGTTTGTCAGTTTTCTGGGGTTTCAATGATTCACTTGTGCTTCATTCTTTGCTGTAACGTCATTCTTCAGTAAAACCTATGGGAATGTCCTAGTGCTGGATGGAGTGATTCAGTGCACAGAAAGGGATGAGTTTGCCTATCAAGAGATGATTGCCAACCTCGCTCTGTGCAGCCACCCTTCACCCAAGAAGGTATTATGAAATTTTATTGTTAGGAAAATGAATGAATGGGTGCAAATCAAGTACAGTTATACACATGTTCAAACAAGTCTGTTGTTTCTTGCTTTGACAGTCAGCATTTTTGCCTTTTTCACAGGTACTGATCATTGGAGGTGGAGATGGTGGTGTGTTGAGAGAAGTGGTGAAGAACCCACTGGTGGAATCAGTGGTTCTGTGTGAGATAGATGAGGTGGGAACACACTTACAAGAGTCACTTGAGAGTTGTATTGGTTATTGTTAGTGGTTGGTCCACACTTTGCCTCAGGGGTGCCCGCTCATCTAAGTGTTGATGTTGTCTGCTCTTGTAGGATGTCATTAATGTATCAAAGAAGTTCCTCCCAGGGATGGCCAAAGGGTTTTTCAGTCCCAAGCTCACTCTCCATGTTGGAGATGGATTTGAATTCATGAAGCAGAATCAGGATGCCTTTGATGTTATTATAACTGATTCGTCAGATCCTGTTGGCAAGTTCCACCTTTATGATTTAATATCTTTCTTTGCCAGCTGTCAGAGAAACTAGTTCTATTGTAAAATCTAATCTGCTCTGTTTTTTTTGTTTTCTTGCAGGACCTGCTGAGAGTTTGTTCAAGGAGTCGTACTATCAGCTGATGAAGGCAGCATTGAGAAGCACTGGAATTCTTTGTTCCCAGGGTAACCTACTTTTTCAGATTTGTGTCATAAGTTGGAGAAAGGCTGATTAGTATTTTTGTTGGGGTGCATTGTTGAATAGAAGTCAAAACTGTGCTACTAAATTATAGTTTACTTTTCCTTTTCAATTCTACCATAAAAAGCTGTTTCTCATTTATGGCTTTTAGTAACTCCTGCTTGTTCCCATTTATATTGTCTTGTCCAACTACCTCAACAATGCCAAAAAAAAGACAGGCAGGAAATTAATCTGGCCTTTCCTCTGTCAACTTTACAGGTGAGTGTCAATGGCTCCATTTGGAGCTGATAAAGGAGATGCAAACTTTCTGCAAGACCCTTTTCCCTGTGGTAGAATATGCCTATAGCACCATCCCAACTTATCCCAGCGGCCAAATTGGATACATGCTCTGCAGTAAAAATCCTGTAAGTGTCCTAGCCATTTTCCATTCAGCATCTACCACGCAGCTGATTGCTGTCAGATTGCCTCTGTGAATGGGACTTACTTATTGTAAAACAGTTCTGCAGCACAAGAACTTGTCTCCTGTTTTTTGGTCACTGGTATGACTGACATGCTCTTTCTCTTTATTTGAATCAGGAAACAAATTTCAAAGAACCAGTGAAAGCACTTTCAACAGAAGAAATGAAAAGTATGAACCTTAAATATTACAACCCTGAAATCCACAAAGCATCATTCGTCCTCCCTGAGTTTGCAAGAAAGGTAAGCGTTGTAGAAAGTTTTTTCATTTCTAATTTGCATGCAATATGTGTTTGAATGCAATTCAAAACTGTTAAAGATTTGCTTCTCTATACTCAGTGTCTTTTTGATCATTGACAGGTACTCAATGAAGCATGACCGGCACAAACAGACCACCATGTTTATTCTCTACCAGACCCTCAGACCGCAAATAAAAACCTTGTCCTATGGCTTCTTCACCTCCTCATCATATTCCATCACCCCTGAAGATTTTTATCGGTGAAGGCAAATAGTAATCACGTGGTGGGAACCTGCTTAGTTATGCAGAGGACATGTTCTGGTCTTACATGCTCCAGATGTTCATTTTTCTGACGTAATTTTTAAAAAATTCTTTATTTGTAATTGTCTTATCAGAATTTGTGAAGAGCAATTTAATTTTACTGTAAGAAGAGCATTGCCATTAAACTGACCTCATTCTGAAACTGTACTGGTTATGGGAATAACTGCATTCACACATTATGCAATATATTACTTACCATATAGAGTATGTATATGTAATGTATTGCTGTACTTTTATTTGTAATATTTAATATCAGTTTGTGCTCATAGGATAATACACCGTTTCCATTTGTTATGACTGTACATTGAGAATACTAATGTGTCCTCTACACATGAACCCTATAGTGCCTGAAATTGGTTGTTGGTTGTGAGAAAGAAAAACTCATGTTATCTGTCAAAGTGTTCAAGGCAGATTGTGTCCTAAATGAAACCTCAATTGTCAAGAGTTAAAAAAAAGTCCTTTTTGAAATGTCATGAACTGACTTTAATTGATGCCCACCTTTGACCATCAGCATTATAAGAAGGACTTTGATGTTATGGTGTTATAAATAAAATTAATTATGGCATTGGAGCTTCAGAATCGAAGAAGAGTCTTAAAAATGGCATTTCATTATGCAATTGTAACTCAGTTTTGAGTATTGATTACCTGTAGTAAACTTATACTGTAGTGCGCTTGTATGCTGATTCATTACATCATCAAACATTTTAATTTACTACTAAGTTGTAAATCCATGTTCAGTCTTTGTTGGGAAATAGTGTAATACCTGAACAATTGTGATTTTTATAAGAACTGTATTAAATTGGTAACATACAATCGTCATTTGAAATCTGTGTGCATTCAGCCAATGACATGTTTAGCATATATTTACTTGTGTGAAAGCACAAAATGGCAGGGACAGGAATACATCTCATATCAATTTGCTCTGGTGTCAGGTTAAAATGTCTGATACTTATAAAACTGATTCATTTAAAGTCTCTATCCACAAGTCTAAAACCTGTTTTATAATTTTGGGCTAATCTTTACCAATTGCAGCATCACTTTCTAGCCGAATGCATGTTAATATGTGATGTGTTCCAAGAGACCTTTCAGCTGCTGTTCACTGCAAATGGTTAAACCCAAACATAGTCCTGTAGTTGCTGCTATGAATAGTGCTGTAGTACTTGAAACCGAAGAGCAGTTTCGGTATTCAGGCACAAGATGGCATCCTTATTCTGTCATGTATAATCCACTTTCACACATTTTAGAGATAAAAAGGGACTGCATGTAAATTATGCTGTTTAAACTTAAATAATGCATATTCAGAGAATATATCTTGTTGTTTTCTTTGAATTTTAATGAAAAGCCCATGGAAGCCTCTTGGCTTCATTCAATTGTTGACATCAATCAGTGTTTTGCGATGTGAAATGTCACTGTTGCCCTCAGTTGCATCAACTCTAGTTCTTGTTGTGTAAGACCTCGGTCCACAGTGGTTTTCTGGTAAGGTATGACCAACCTGTAACGAATTTGGCTTACCGTCTTTACAGTGGGTTATGGCAGCTGCGCTCACAGCTGCACCAGAGGGTTGTTTGTGTTCATGAGAAAATGAAACATACATCCATGGACAGTTAAAGGAGCATGCATAAATTTTAAATGTTTATGCGTTTTAATAATAATAATAATAATAGTAACTGCACTGTGGTAACTTCGAGAGCAGAGCAATGTATCACTTGTGCTTTTAATTTCTTATGCAAGTTTAATTAAAATATTTCCAGAGCAGTTCAAGTTACAGTTTAGCAGATTTTTTGCTCTGGTCGACTTGGTGATGCCTGTAGTAACTGGTGGTAAAAGCAAATATAGTTTGATAGCACATGTCACATAATTCTGGGGGTGGCAAAACAAACTATTGTCCTTTTAATGAGGGAGTTAAGCAATAATTATGCTGCCCTTTCCCTATCATTCTGTTAGCAATCCTGATCTGATGCTTTGCTGCAAATGGCATAAGTATGCAGAAGCAGAAAATAGTGAAACTAAAGGGAGATGGTGACACCGCTCAGAATCTGGAGGAATGCAGTCTGCCCCCTGTAGCTTTTCATCTAACAGCTCGCTGTGGCTTCTCCTTCGTGTTCCATTACTCCTGCAATATTTCAAACTGATCTGCTGTCAAAAAAAAAAAAAGCTGCAAATGTTGTTTTGTAGACACATTTTGATAAATGATAAGTATAAGTGCAATAACGGTCAACCCCTGTTCTGTCAAATCTTTTAAAGTTTCAGCAGTTTGCATTCGTAAAAACTTACTACAGTGTTTTTCCACAGATACACAGTTCACAATATTGCTAAGGTAAAAGTAATACAGCACATTTACCAGTGAGCCACAGGCTCAATCCCCAGTGATCTCTGAGTGGTAGAATGACTTTACGGACCTATTAAAATGAGAATCTTAACATTGAAGTCCCCCTCTATTTCAAAATTGTGGTTTCCTCATGCGAATGTCTCCATAAATGTCAAACGTTGACTTTTTTGTCTTGTATTTGTGCAAAGGTTTTCATTAGAGAGGTGTTCTCACATTCCCCTTCTGAGGGAGGAAATTTCAGTGCCCTTCCCTAAAATCTCACTGAACCATAACACAGGAAGCTGGATTTGGTGCATCACAAATTTAAAAGACAGTTGTATGCAATGAAACCTAAACTCACGGACAGTACAACACATCAGTACCAAGAGTGAGAGTTTGCATTAGCACACCCAATATGTCTGCCAGCTACAAGCTAATGAACTGAACACAACACAAATAACAGGTTCTTATTACATTTACCATTCTAAAAAAATGGCTTGCCCTCTATTTTGGTACGAAACAGACTCTGCATTTAAGTCCTGCACATGTTTGAGCTTCAGTCGGGGTTTTAAAACATGGAGCCTTGGGCTGAATTTCTCCATTGTTTCCTCTAGCGAGCCATCTCGATGTGCACAGCTCTCACCAGCCAAACTAACACAATATGATTCATACAGAAGAATTTTTCACTTAGGAACAAAGAGTAGATGTGCTTCACACCACTTTCAAAGATTTACTTCTTTGTTTAGATGGACGATGCTAAACAAAATATTAGCCATATAAAACACTCTGTAGAGACTTAGACCCTTGTGTCCAGATTCGTTGGTTTAATAGACAGCAAATACAAAATCCATCAATTACCTTTGAGTCAGTGCTCCATTGTTACCTCCTGCAGAGAGCTGTGTAGGGGGTGATGGAGGCTATATGTGCAGTAGATGTTACAAAAAATTGAGACTTTCACGCACAGTAATGGGATCTACAAGCACCTATGCGAGTCGTCATGCTGACGTTTTTCACTGTTTGATGTCTCTAGCAGGCAAGGCTGCAAACACATTTTTAGGGAGGCCAATTGTACGTTCTTCAGTCACACTTAAACGCCAATATACAGCCGTATCAACAGTCAGCTAATCTTAGAATGGCTGCGGGCCTTCTTCAGATCAGTAGTGTATGAGGAAAACACCTCAAACACTGTTTTTGAAAGCACAACAAATCCATTAAGAACATATCAACCAAGGCCTACTAAGATATGAGTACTGTATGTTCCCTGCTGGTAGCACCGACTAAAGACGTCACAACAGTTAAGGCTGTTAATTGTGCTCTTTCAACTGCATGTGCTGGAGGTCGAGTGCAGCTTCTTGACCACAAGAATCACTTTCCACTCAGATAGGAATGTATGTGGCACGCTTTAATAGGCTCTGCTTAATCAGTTTTGGTGAGTTTACCTCATGTAGCCTTATCTAAACCAGTATAATTGGGTTTGCAGTAGTAGTTTATTTAAGCTCTGAACAACATTAAGTGATGTTATCTAGCTACATAAAAAGGGCATATTATTTAAAATTATGACACACGTGTTTGTCTTCATGTAAGCTGGAAAACATGTTGTTTTTGTAGCCTCATGTTCTATCAGACAAATGCATCCTTAAACCTCATCAGTTGTTGTTAAAGTTGTGTACAGTGGAAACAAACAGAAACTGTAATGTGTTTTGCTTCATTAATAATTTCGCTTCATAATATATGAATCCTATAAACAATGTCCACTGCAAAGCCCCAAAAAATAAAACAGAAAAATTGTAGGACTCAGCCAAGAAAAAAAAAAAGGTTATTTACTCAGTTGAATGTGAGCGAGAAACAATTTCTCACTAACTGAATCCAAACAGCTTAGCCTATAAGGTGAATTTAATTAAACTGCAGCAATACATTGCACTCTCACAGTCATTGTTACCAACAGAATGAGACTCCGGACTTTTTTACTTTTGTGTTAATCCATTTGGAATACGCCACAAAAGTTTTTACAAACATATATTTATTTGATAAGCAGCGTGATTTTCAATTCATCAGTCCATTTCACTAAACTTGCCAATACTCACTTCTGAAACCAAAGGCCATTGTTTTGTTTTTAATTCAAACAAATAAAACTCTAACAGGATTCATCTATCAATGTACCCATGGTAATACAGACAAAGTTAACCATAGGCTCTGTCCAACATCTCGAACTAGATTGCTGACGAATTGCCTCTTCTGTTTTTCTAACAACCATGTTTACTCCGCTAGATTGGTGGTGTGCATTTCCTAAAGACTCCTCCTCGAGACACGGCGAGTGTCAGACAGTTCAATTGTAATCTGCAGGTGTCAGAGAGGCAAATAGAGGCACCGTGACAGGAATCAGATGTTGACAAAAGTACGGTGTGAAACACTAATCAATGATTCGTCAGCTTGCTGTCTGTTTGTGTTTCTTTTTTAGATTTGTTGATTGCCACTGCAGGGTTTTTAAAGGTGGGATGGATGGACTCCATCCGTTGATATCACACAGTAGATGAGTTGTGGAATTGTCCATCCACCTGCCTGAAGAGGTCTAGTTTGAAGCTGTCTATCATAATTGTTGATACATTAGTAGCATGTTGATGTCAGAACCTGGTTTTAGCCCGGTGACGTCGTCGTCTGCTGCAGATGTCCCCTCTGGTGAATCACATGAACACAACCAGCTCACAATTTGTCAAAAAGGTTAACTGTTGAGAGGTTTCATTTGTTCTGTCCTGAACCCTTCATCTCTCCTCCCACTCCACACTCACGCACATATCCTCCCCCCAAACATGCACACATACACCCTCCGTCATACACCCACCACCCTCCACGTCAGTGGTAGACGGAGGGGAGAGGCGTATAAAAGAGTGGGGGACTTTGGAGGTAGAGCAGAAGAAACATCAGTGGTGTCCAAATCTTGTGACCAGCTTCCACCAACTGCACTGCACTTTCTCCACCTTTCTCCTCCTGGATCTCTGGCCAGTCTGAGCTGCTCACAGTCTCTCTCTCTCTCTCTCACTCTCAAACACACACCCGCTCACACACTCTCATCTCTGTGAGCCTCCTGTGACTGTAGCTCTGGTCCGTCACCTGCACTCCTCTCACAGCATGCAGCTCCTGGTGGTGTTAGCAGCTCTCATGGGGGTTCTGTTCAGCGTTAGAGCAGCCGCCGTTCTTCCTGTGGAGGACAGGAGCCCCATCCATGTGAACAGGGTGAGGTTATTGTTCATATGTAATTCATTGCACTTAATTTAAAGTGACTGATAAATTATTCATAGATTATTTGTGGGTAAGAAATTATTTAATTAAAATTTTTAAAAGATTACTGATCCAAAGAAACTACAATAGCTTTTTTTAAATATAATTTGTAATTTACATTTTTAGCATTTTGCTGTTTTTAAATCTTCCTGTTAATTAATACCACAGAAAAAGTGATAGAAAAATGAGAAAATACTTCCAAATTATCTTGAAAATCACAAAAAATAATATTTTTTCCTCTAATTTTAATTAGGAGCTGAGCAAGGAGCGTAAGGAGCTGATCCTGAAGCTGGTGTCCGGTTTGTTGGATGGAGCTCTGGACACCAACATGCTGCCGGGGGAAGCTACACCTGTGGATCTTGAGGAGCCGCTGGAGTCTCGTCTGGAGGAGAGGGCTGTCTACAACAGGCTATCACTGCCTCAGCGTGACCGCAAAGCCCCCTGTAAAAACTTCTTCTGGAAAACTTTCACCTCCTGCTAACAGAGCCTGAAACCAGCCGGCGCTCCTCCTTCCCTCCCAGCTCCACATGAACTGTAGTAGACCTCAGCTGTACATATCATCTACACCTGTCAGACATGCAGCATCGATGGACTTCACTGAGACAGTGTGTCGGTTGAATATTAATTATTTATGTATCTATTTGTGTATACATTGTATGTATGTATGTATTTATTAACGTATGTAACAGTTTCTTTCAGGGTCAACAATAAAGCATGGATATAATATTTGAAATGGTAATCACGTTCAATTACTTCTGCTGAAAAAAAAAACATTTTCCACCTGCTTCTACGATATAAATGCTAAGTCAAATTTCATGCAAAAGGAATTGGTCGTATTTTATTGTAGATTGCAGCCTTTAATTATGGAAATGAGTTTACCGTTATTGGAGACATTTATTTCTATATTGGCTATAAACAACATTGCAGTCGCAAATGGCACATTCAGGACACAGACACATTATTTTACCATCCTCACTAAAAGCCAATCAATCAGTGTTTTTTTTTGTCAGCGCTTCTCTTAAGAGGCAACAGAGTGCAGTTAATAATGTGGGTATCTTACTCGCTCTGCTTTGTATTGTTGCTGTATGACTGCTATTCTTGTTTAGAGACAGAGAAAATACTCAAGGGGTAAAATGCATAAGAAAAAAATTTTGATTTTCAAATAAAAAATAATCAGAGTAGAAGTGCTAAAATATATCCTCAAATTAAAGCCCTGCTTCTTGATCATTAAAACTATACAATTTTGAAATTAAACCCATAATATGATATTGTGCACTAATGCTTTGCAACTGTAGCTATATTAATAAAATATTTAACTTTATGCCGAGAGTCTGCAGTTGGAAAGATGTCCAATGTTTTGCCACATGTTTTATCAGTGGTCCTTATTTATTCCTGGTCACAAGTTGAGGGAGACGCTGTAGTGAATCACAGGTCATTAAACATGTCAGTAAGATGTGGAAGTAAACAAACAAAAGCTTCCCACAAACTGACTCAATGCTGCTGTCATTGCATGGCAGCAGCAGCACCTGTTGTACAGTTAAACACTGAAAACAATGACCGGCTTAAAGATCAGTGCTGGTCAAAAAAAAGGTGTGTAGTGTGGAGATAAATGTGACCTCAGTAGAGAGTGAAAGCACAGACGAGGCTGCTGCTGCATGTGGAGATAATGAAGTGTTCCCTGTGTGACCCTGTCAACCCGGTTATTCGACTCTCGCAGCAAACCAGACGCTGCAACTGCTGCTCAGTTCTCCATCAGTCACAATACAATTACCACACGCTCTCGTGGCCCTTCTGGCATGAACAACCTGTGTGATACGTGAGTTATTTTACCGCTTACCAAGGTAGAGTGTGGAGGAGGCACGGGCAACAATCACATATTGAATTTGAAGCCAGACCCAGACTCTTTATTCGTGAACTGATAGAATATATATATATATATACACAAATAAAATTATATATGGGTGAAATATTTCAGCCAGTTCAAACAATTCATCAATCAAACAACCAAACAACTAAGTGATAAAAAACACAGTTGCATTTTATAGAGGATTCCTTTTCGCTTTCCATCTGTTATTTGGAGGAGTTATTAATCATACTTGCACAAAAAACAACCAAATAAATAATACACACACTGTTTTTCATTGAGCCCTATATTAAAACTAGTGTTAAATAATGTTTTCTTCTTTATGTCAGTGAGTAGGGGACAGCTCACTGTAGAGCAAAACCTTTGCCGTGATGATTGCTCTGTTTTATATTTCCTGCTGGCATTACTTAATGCCATTACTCAGCAGAGGTTTGACTCTGGGCAATAATCCAATGACAGTCTACAGCTAGACGTGTGAATTTCTGAAATACATGTAACCTAACACTAGATCAATGCGTTCAACAGAGTGTGGATCTCTGTGTATCTGTGTGTATACATGAGAGTTGTGGAGTAAAAGGAGACAGTTGGCAGGTTCCACAACAAAATAAAATCTCAATTTCAAAGTGAAAATGCAAAACTAAGACTCCACCAACACACATCACTGACTGGTATAAAGCAGAGCAGTTACTGAATTTTTTTTTTTTTTGCAAATTGTAGATAACTGTAGCCATGACGCAGACATACACACTTGAATAAATGGGTGTTTGCCTCCAGGCTCACGTGGAGCCAACTGCAGAAAATAAAGTACCACCAGAGTCCATAGAACTTTTGTACTGCCAGAGGAAAGGCAAAGCTCAGAGGTAGTTTCCATACAATCTCCTCAACTGGTTTACTACCTCATTATCATCCTCAACAAGAAGAATAGGAGATAATGGCTCATGAATGTGCATGTTTCCTGGGTAAAAAGACACGAGTTAACATGAGTTCACAACATTGATTCAATTACAGGTGAAACATTAAAGGCCACTCTGATGTCACCTTCTCCTTTGTGTCGTGCCCGCGTTCAAGACAGAGAGAAAAGCTCTTTAATGATGATCAGTCCTGACAACAAGATCCCCTGAAAAATACCACTCCATGGTGAGCTACAGTTTCACAAATTTCAATGTAATTACAGGGTTTTGGCAACTGCTTGCTACTCTGCTCTGTCACTCCCTTTAACGATGCTGAATAGACAAAGGCTTCTGTGGGCTCACTTGATTACAGTTCATCGTGTCGCAGCTTTCATTCTTCCATGCAGTAAAAAAAAAAACATATGAAAATGTCACTTTTCAAGGTTTGCATCCTGTAGGAGAATAATGCCAGAACAAAAGAAACATTATTTCTAAAAAATGAAGAGAAAATGTCAAAAAATAAAAAGATGTCTAATCCTTAACTAGTAGCATCTGACACTAATCAGTATCTCTGGGGTTGAGATTATAAACACAAAACAATTTGATGTTGGTGGAGGTGCTGTCCACTCCTGACTTCATGCCCCTGGGCTCAAATGAGCGTGCAGAGGAGCAACATCAAAGCTGATGCCTGCAAGCAAAGCATTTTATTGGCTTTCCTTTTGATCTGAAGGAGGTGGGAAAAGAGTGCTCGGGCCAAACTGCGTAATTCAAATTTAAATGTGACTTCATATGTGCCGGTGTTTAAAAATAACAAAGACTTAGATTTTGTTGGTACTCCTCATAGGAGTGAAAAAAACAACTTCAAAGTGAACCCGACATGGTTACATAAATGCAGAGAATAATTTAAACTTTACAGGATGAAACTATACGTGCTGTTATGTCGGCTGGTGGTGCATCATGGTGTGTGTGGTTCAAAATTAGTGGCTATTTAATGATGGCTAATTCTGTCTCTCAGTGCAAAAACAGTCATTACAAGTCTCCTTGAGATTAACTGGAGATATATATGAATAAATATATATTTAAAAAAAACTTTAGATTTTAGACTAGTGAGCATCTAATTAAGGCATTTACACCAAATTACTGTGGGAGCTCCAAAAGATGTCAGGTGTTACAAACTTACAAACACAGAGAAAATGAACATCTAATTCTGCAGCTTTATCAAGTTTTTAATCCCATTTTAGCTAATTATTTTGTGTTTATGGCTGACAAATTTTTGAATGGTTTATTCTCATCACTTCTCTCTTACCATCACCTCAGTGCTGTATCCTACAATGGTGGGCAGCTGTTTTCAGCAAACAAGCACCAAACCCACTTTAAACTACCTGGCAGCACCGAACACCAGATACATTTAGCCACTAGCTGGTGAAGTCACTGGTATACTTAGGAAGCCAAAAGGCCATATATTTCCTCAGGAGTGAATGAAGACCAAACAGAGATTGTTCTGTTTCTTTTGGATGTCAAATAGGCAAATGATTACTGACACATTCATTGTGACAGTTTCTTGAAACAATA
>JAPZDZ010000002.1:9651509-9662350 GCA_029783805.1 Acanthurus tennentii | reverse complement strand
TTTAAGTGTTATGTCAGCTGTTCCTCCCAGTTAAACAGGAGTTTGAGTAAGAACATCCATCCAGACCATGTGATGTTTAATCCGTTGGTTTTTAAATGCTGCTCATGATGAGTAATGAAAAGAAGCTGCATATGTTTTAACATGTCAGCTACTTTTCTACTAGTAATGTTACTTTTGCCACTGTGTTGATATGAAGCTGTGCTTATTATTAGAGTTTATTTATTTAAGGTTGAATACGCTTGGTTTATAGCTCCACTTATCTGTTGTTTTGCACGGAGTCAAACACTAACAAACAAGTAACCAAGTGGAGTCTGTTTACTGATGTGGAAACAAAATTCAATAATTATCCTGGAAAACAATTTCATGCCTCTTTTCTTACTGGTCTCTGCAGGTTAAAGAGAAGCAGTTCTTAGGACTTTCTTTAACATCATTTATTTGTTTTGTACATCCACTATTTACCATGTTTTTTTGTTTTAATTTGTAAAGTTTTAAATAAATACTAATGTCACCTTGAATCATTCAATTTCAGGTCATTATCAGCAAGTCAAATTCAGTTCTTGTCTTTCATACCTTTGCTTTTGGCAAGGACAGTTGTTTGTATCTCATTGTGCTTAAACATTAGAGAGCTGAGCGGTAATGAATAGTTTTGAAGTTTGGATAAAACAGTAACAAATTTCTTTTGTTTCTCCTGTTTTATATTTCTTGTTTTATTTTCTAAACCCTTGTCCTGTCTCTTTGAATAACTCATGTCCTGTCAGGTTTTCCTCCTTTTTTGATGACTTGCCCCGCCCCCAGTGTGTTTCATCTTTGTTCATCACCCCACCTGTGTCTCATTACTCCAGGTGTGTATAACGTCTGTGTGTTTCCTCTTTGTCTTTGTCAGTTTGTTCTCTGGTTCTGTCTTTGTTCTCTAAACCTAATTTTGCTGCTTTGCTCTTTGTCCTCGTCTCAGTCCTGCTCACATTCTTCCTGTTTTGTTGTCTTATTTTCATCTATGTATTTTCTTTTTTTCTGCTTCAGCTTTTCTGTTTTGTAATCAGCTTTTTAAAAATAAAGTTCATTTTTTTGTTAGTGATTCTTTGAATTAGTGTTCTTGCTTTGGGTCCTTCCTCTTAAACTTGAGACAATTCAAATGTTGCTTTTGTGCGTATGAACAGGGTAAAACATTTTACTTTAAAACAAAAAAACAAACCCCTGAACATCTGAATGGCCCCTTGAGGCCACACTGTTCAAACCACAATAATGTCCTTGCATAAATAGCATGTTAAATATATGAGGCTCCACAGGCACTGACTTCACTTACAAATAGAATATTTAAAAGCCTGCAGGTACATCTGAGCATGGCGACCAAAAAGGTAGAACACTCTGTTTTCTTTGTTAAAAGAAAAAGAGAAAAAAAACACACAATCTCTCATGAGGGAGTTTTAAAGATGGCTCTATCAGTGAGCAAAACAGGGTGGGAGAATTTTCAAGTATTTGTGCAAAATGCTGAAGCCAAAAAAAAGGAGTTTGTCAGGAAGGTTATAGAACTATTACATGTGTTGTAGCTCCTTGAAGAAAAAAGGCCAGGATCTTCCTCTGTTATCACCTGGAAGATCCCACTGAGTAAACAGGAAGTAAAGTCACAGAGGTAACGGAAATGAGAAATGAGTCTGAATACAAACAGCCACAAATGCTGCAATAATAATTAATAGGTGTTGTTTTTTTTTTTTAAAAAAAAGTTACGTATCATATAACACTTTACTTATTGTCAGAGGCTGTCGTTTGTGTCTATGAATCACAGTGGCGAATCAAACGCCTGAGTTGCACCTGGATGATCACGGGGGGGCAACATCTGCCATCAATACTCCCGACTGTGGCCCAACATCACAGCAGCTCATAATCAGACAAAAGAGAAAAGGTCACAACACCGTTTAAAGAGAGCGCCATCGGAGAGGTCATTTGCAACGAGGAAAATGAACATTTACGTTTATGTGGGTAATTATTGTAATTCACATCAAATACCAGCCATTAGTGCTTTGGTGTCAGAGAAAACGGGGGTTGGTTATTACAAGCGTACATATTGTTCAACTGTTGCTGGTTGAAAGGCCTCGTCACTTTTTTTTTTTTTTTTGAAATAACATCAATACCCGTGTTACATGAAAACAGGCGGCAGGAATGCTGCGCAGTTGCCGCATTAAAAAAACATTTACAATGACGTCTGACCTCCGAGCATTTAACACCGCGCAGACATGATGCGCTCTGGTTTCATTCACCGGGAGACTGTTGACGCACCGCTGAGTGTTTTTGTCCCCGATACAGTAATCATGGTAAATGGACTGCACTTATATGGCGCTTTTCTACCATACAAAGCGCTACACAATTTGCCTCTCATTCAACAAACACACAATGACGGCACCGGAGCTGCATTGCAATTTGGGGGTTAAGTGTCTTGACCGAGGACTCCCACGCACGCCTGGATCGAACGGTGATTAGAGACCGACCCGCTCTACCTCTCTAACCCCCTTTTGTTAAGAGCGCCAACAAATGTGCCTGAAGTGGGTTTTTTTTTTTAAAATTTCTGCTGTTTTTATTTATTTAATAGCGTGACTGTTCAGAAATCAGGAGAGCAAGCGCTAAAAAACTCTAAGTGCGTCTGATCATGATCATTTGATCTCCATTTTTACAAACACCTTTTAATGTATTTCAATATTTGAAGTGGAATTTAATAGATTTTACCAACCCAAAGTGACAAAAAACAACATGTGTAATATGTTTTTAGGAAAGAAAAGAGTTCATAAATCTTTTTTAGAGCATCCATAAAGCACTAATTGGTCTCAGGCCAAACTGCAAGTCAGGTTTGCATGTGTAGTTACAAAGCTTCCGCCCCCTCTCAGGTCATATGCCACAAGTTTACTCAGTCTTCCATGTAGTGAAACCTAGAAATATGTGGCAGATATTAGTTTCTCTGCTCCCAACCTGTGGAAGACACTTCCTGAGTAAAGTACCTGAGCCCTCTGAAGCTCTCAGCTCATTTGTTAAAGTCTTTTAAATGCAATTTCAATGTTTTACCAATGTCTAATTTTTATTGTATTTCTCTGCCCCTTTAAAGCAGTGGGAGTTGCATTGTGACTGCATGATGTTTGATTAAAAAAAAAAAAAAAAACTT
Source organism: Acanthurus tennentii (assembly GCA_029783805.1). Lineage (NCBI taxonomy): Eukaryota > Metazoa > Chordata > Actinopteri > Acanthuriformes > Acanthuridae > Acanthurus > Acanthurus tennentii. The sequence continues at coordinate 9,659,202 of JAPZDZ010000002.1, read as the reverse complement.
GCCTTGCTTTTTTTAAATTAAATTTGATTATTTAGACATCTTTGGGATGTGCTTTCAGTCTTCCTATCCATTTGCTGAAAGCAGTCACTTTTTAAGAAACAATAGTGTTATTGTCTTTGTAACTATCATTTCTCACTTGTAAAGGCTGACTTGAGGTGGTGAAGCAAACAGAAATTTGGTCCGACAGAATTAGAATGAATATAAATTAGTCTGACATTTATCAGTCTGATAGATTTCTGTGACGGAGGGAGGAGGGGACAAGCTGATGACAAACTGATCATGCGCCTGTCTCACTTTGTTTGCCTAAATGTCGGCCAGTCAGCCAGCCGGGTTCATTTACCCTCAGATCAGTCACAGTGGACCGTTCCAAAACACGCAAAATATCTGGGGACTGTTACGCCAACATGACCAGGTGAGTGTCTGTTTGCATTTATTCCTGCCGAGTAATCCTTGAAACAGCTCCCATCGCAACTAATTTTGCCCAGTGGGTGCTGTGTGTTTGTCCTATTATCCCTCCTCCGCCTCTCGTTGAGTGTGGAGATGACAGGGTTATATGGCAGCTTCACCTCCCCCAACTTCCCGCAGCCATACCCTGACAACGAGTACATGGTGTGGAACATCAGTGCCCCAGATGGCCACAGGGTCAAACTCTACTTCAGCCACTTCAGCTTGGAACCCTCAGACCAGTGTGAATATGATTATATCCAGGTACAAACTCCAACATTCACTATCTGCACTCGAGTCTGCCGCTTGCTCACTGAAAAAAACCTCTGACCTTGTCAACCCAGGTTTTGGCAGAAGGGAATGAAACTCTGCGGTTCTGTGGTGAGGAGGAGAAGAACCATGAAAGCACCCCGAGGAACACGGTCATCCTGTCGGCCGGGAACCTCATGTCAGTGGTCTTTAGGAGCGACTACTCTAATGAGGGCAGATTCACGGGCTTCCAAGCATTTTACGCTGCAGAAGGTGATGCACAATAGTGACATTTGTTGCTGGAGGGCAGATACTTTTTTGGTTGCTTTAATTGCACCGAGCAATGAGTCATGAAATTTCTAGAGAAAAAATAACAGGATAATATCATTGCAGGTATATATATATATATATATATACAGGAAGGCATACAGTGACGAAGTGACCACAAACATTGGAAGGAAGTGTAACATAAATAACTAGAAGGCACTTTATTTACATATTACAATCAATTTATCCAAATGTCATAACAATTTGCAGCTTAAACAGTTGTTTGACATGTTTTTTTCAATGTCTTTACATTGGACAAAATGTGGTTTCATCACAGAACATCTATTTCATCTATTTGAAATAGATTTCATCTATTTTTTGGAATTCAAATAGTGATAATCAAAGTCAAAAACTAACCTGTCTCAAGTCCTTGTTTTCAAAACAAAACAATTGCCGGTCGATGTGCAACAAGACAGTGTTTCAGTTTTCCAGTTTCAATTATTGCTGTAAGAGGATGCAGCACCTTTGAACCTGCAGCAGCACCTGTAAGCTGCTCCTTCAGCGCCGAGTCATCCTTTGGTTTCTGCCAGGTGACATCACAGTTGTTTGCGCTCGAGTTAAGGCTTACCAGACTAATCTAGAATCCGTGTGTGGTGACGTGCACACTCCAGAAAGATGAAACACAAAAGTTTAGTCATACATGATTTGACTGAGCTTGGGACAAACATTCATAAAATGACAATCCCTCTTTCCTCTTTTGAAGAATATGTATGTATGTTATGCATATAAAAATATATGCAATGTGTTGTTTCACTCTCTGATAGACGTCAACGAGTGTCTGTCCAAGATAGACGGAGAAAAAGTGTGTGATCATTTTTGCCACAATTACATCGGTGGATATTACTGCACATGCAGACGAGGCTACCTTCTCCATGACAACAAAAGATCCTGCACAGGTAAGAGCCGAGAGCAGACTGAGGCTCAAGGGGCTCGCTCATCTGAGCTTAAAGGCTGTGCTGCGAGGCGCAGTGCTAAGTGCTTGGCACACAGCGTTTTGACTCTGCACTGATCTCTGTTAAATACAGTGTGTGGTGTTTCCTAAGCTAAACACACTGCTGCTTTGCTCCTCTCTGCCAGACGAAGCAAATGCTGAAGGCTATAAAGCAGAGCAATTTCAATTATTGCCCACTGACTTCTGTTTGATGTATTGAGGTGTTAATAAAAACAATTAAAATGCAAAATGTTCCTACTTACAGATTTTGCTTGATGAAAAACAACATCTGATTGCTGTTACAAGTGGGAAAAAAAACTCATTTGTGTTTCAAAACCTCCCAATTTTTTTTTATTTTTATTTTTTTTTTTACAGTTTTTGCAGAACAAATCTTTAAAAAACAACTTTCTGGCATTTCACACAGGGCGCCCGGTTGTTATAGTTCTAGATTGGATTTCATTCAATCACAGCTGGCCTTTGCTAACTAGGTTCACACTGTAAAAGGCATACTGATGCATAAAGCAGTTGATCTCTGCCAGCTGGCGTAAAGCTAGGTTAATTACTGTCGATTCCTAAGGGAAAAGCAACTTCAAAATGGCATTAAAAATTGATACCTGTGTGCAGCGCTAATAGTGTACTGACACTGGGCAATTAATCACAATTACTGGTTGATGTGCCTTAAATTATTATTCTTTGCCAGAGGAAAAAGGGTGACAAAACAAATCATGCAATGAATAGGCAAAAATGATTATCTGCCTACAGATTGTACTAATTATATGAATTACAGCAACTCTGCCTTTTTGCAATACTCATTTGTTGTCTCTAGCAACATCTGCACATTTGCCAGGGCAATAATACAGACCTTAATGAATCCCATCATTTATGATGCTGGGGAAAGTCTCAATTGACATGAAAAAATGTTTTCTTCTAATCAGAAATACTTTTTTATAGCCATAATTAATAATCCATACTGCAGTCGTAGGTAGTTCATAAGACTGCATTTAAATTAGCATACGTACAAATGGGTTTTGACCACTGAGGACTGGACTAAATAAGGGCTTTTAATCAGCTTGTGAGTTCTTCCTTCAGTGCCATGCAGCAGCCAGGTGCTGACCTCATTGTCGGGGGTTCTGACCAGTCCGGACTACCCGAGTCCCTACCCACCCATGAGTCAGTGTGACCACACCATCCGTCTGCCTGAAGGCTACAGAATAATCCTGGACTTCCCAGAACCCTTTGACATAGAGGGACACCCAAACGCCCCCTGCCCGTACGATATGTTGAAGGTTAGTCATGTGACCTCAGAGCATAACACACACACACACACACACACATGCACACACATGGAGGATGAAGAAACAATGTATTCACCGTCATGCTTGTGGGGGCAGTTTGTTATTGACTTGTCTTGCTTGAGTGATATACTGTATGGCCATGCTGTTTCCTGTGTATTTAAGTTTGGCTGGACATGAATCAGTCTGACATCAACGAATCAGCGTCTCAGTTGCTTAATTGATGTTCCCCTTTTTGCAAGATTTTGACGGCTGGACAGGAGTATGGACCCTTCTGTGGATCAGTGCCACCAGGTCGCATTGACACGGGAAGTTACCAAGTGCATGTCACGTTCAAATCCGACACGAGTGGGAAAAACAAGGGATGGAAGGTCAAATACACCAGCATCAAGGCTGACTCCCTCACTTCAGCTGCAGACTGACAGCCTGTTAACGGGAATATTCTGTGTATACTTAAACATCATGTGAACATTTTAAACAATTTTACATTATTGCAAATATTGCAACCACATCTTTGTGACACTGTTACAACAAAGATACTATCCAAAATTTAAGCATTTTATTGCGTATCTATTTCTAGTCTACTTTTCAGTGTTTTATTTCTTTGTTCAATGACAGGCTGCTGACATCTCACCAGCAAAATCCTTTTTTAACCACTTTTATATTCTGTTTTATTGTTTTTGTTGCTTGTGCAAATAAAGGAAGACACTTAGACATAGACTGTACTTTTCTAATAACTATTAATTCAAATTCTGTAAATGTTTTGTGTGGTTCAACATAAAGCCTGAAGCAATATGTGATCAGACATGCATTTTTAATTGAAAATGCAAAAGGATTCTTCAAAGCACTTTAACAGAATGCAAGCCGTTTTGCTCCTTACAAGCTAAAGACGGAAACGCATTTTAATGCTCTTGCAGAAATAATAAATTCATTCCATGAAGTCTTCTGGAAGTCAGTCAGTCTGGTCTTAGACGCTGTGAGTGCTAGTCATTTAACCTTCATACATAATGCAGCTTGTTCTCAGCAATCCCAGCTCTACTCCTCTATCAAAACAGTTATTATAGGGTTCTTCACTCCCATGAAATTGCCTCTCATTTGACACTTTTGTATGCACTCACTAACGTTTCCTCCATCTGCGCCAAACAAGTAGGGCAAGGGAGTACGCCTGACTGTGTGGAAGGAATGCACTTTTGTTGATTTATTTTTGCTTTTTGTTGTTTTTTCCTTCTTCTCATGTCTTGGAATTAGGTCGGTGCTACTTTTCTGTGAACTTTTTTTTTTAAATAACCTCATTATATTAACTTTGACTGAACCGCCAGGCTGCTTCTTTACTTTGTACTTTGAAGGCCACCAACAACTGAGCAAGGCAAGGTATGTACTGACCCATGCATCATCTTGGCATTTGCAACCCAGCAGCATCATAAGGTCCTCTGACCACACTACATGAGGTTTGTCTCCAGTATGAAATGCCCAGACAGTCCCCAAGGCTACTGTTCCTTTAGCTTACAGAGCAAATGCATAGCTGTTACCTGAGCACCAAGTCATAATTCAATCCCCGAAAACAGTTTGACATGACAGCACAATCAACAGCAGATCGCACTCACTTCTAACTGTTCAGCCTAGTTGGAGCCAATCCTACAGGAATTACGCACACCATGAAACCCATTAGCCAACAGCTGGAAAATATCTGGCAGCAGCATGCAGCCAACAGCCTAACAGCTGATATGACTGGAGGTCATAGGAAGTTCACCATGTTGGAAATGCATTGTTTTTTATTATTGTTGATAACTTTTCTGGCAATGGAAGAGCACTCATTAGCAGTAAGTTAACTTATCCAGCTAACCTCACAGCTCATCAGAGGGGGAAGTCATTATTTACATTTACATCACATGCTGTCACAAGCACGAGCCTCTCTTCCATGAGGTGATGTGGGCTTTCTTCTGTGCAGTGAAAAATGGTGGATGTAAAAAGAAAATAGTTCCTCCATGAAAGTGCTTACAACAAAACAAGGTCTGTGTATTATATTTAGCAGACAGGAAGAGGAGGTATTGCTGTTGCAATTTTTTTTGTTTGTTTGTTTTGCACTACAGCGCTAGCCAAAGCCATCAAGATCCATTATAATCAGGACAGGGCAGACATTTCTATGGCTGATAACAGGTTACAACTAAGTAGTCTGTGGACAAACAGCTCTGCAGTGTACAAATATGTTGGATGAACTGTCGTTTTAAAGTCTTCAGAATCTCAAAATCAGAGAATCATGACAGTAAGTGAAATTTTTCAATGCAGAACGAATATATGCATTTAATGTTTATCAAAAAATGAGATGCAACAGCTTGATCAAAAGTTTGAGGGTGACTTTATTTATAAAAATCCCTCATACCACTGTCCAATGTTTTTTAAATACAGCTTAAATCAAAAAACTGTACAGACATATACATCTTTCCTTTATTATATGTCTTTTTTTTGTTTAAATTAAACAAAGTTGGAATGTGTTATGAAATTATTGCAGGTTCATGAAACAGCAGAGTGACAGGTTACTGTTGGTGAAACCACGTGACATGCTGCATTGACACAACACTGCGTAAATACATCTTATTCATCAAGTGTCTAATATCAAAGAACAAGATGAGAGTGACATCTCAGTCTCACCACAATGCAACAAAATGGTTTTCTCGCAAATTTAAATGCACCCTCACTTGTGTTCACTGAGACTCAAGAGACTGATGACGAAGTAACAGCCATGACAAAGGCTATCGACCACATGACCTCTGAGTCACACACTGTACACACTCTTACATCACACAGCTACTAGGCTGATACATAATTTCAATAGTAGTATATAATAGATTGTCTTAAATGAATTCTCATCCAATATATCCATTAAGTCATCCATAATGTGTTCAGTGAGGCTTGCATATATGACATGATATACATCTTCTCTTGTCTGCCTTTTTGTTGTCGGAATGATAGATTAGTCTGAATAATCTATTCAAATAGATGCAGTAAACTTTGTTTTTAAACAAAACTTCTTGCTTGATGTCAGCTTTTACATTTATCTCAGAGTAAATGTTACTCTCAGCAGGATCCTGCCTCCAGTTTCTGTCTGGTCTGCATGTCACTCTAACATAGTGCTGTTCCAGTTACTTTAGTATTGTGCTCAATAGTACAGTATTTTCACAACTCAATCTGTCATGTAGAAATTCCCTAAATGGTTACACACTAGTTATTGATATAATTTCACAACAATGCACACATACCTGAGGACTGTGGTACAAAATGGAAAGCAGATGTTACATTCAGACAGGAGTATTTCTATTTAGGAAAAAAAAAGTTATCTTACTATAAAAAAAGATGTAAAATAATGGCACTGTAGAGGAAACATGAAATAAGTATTTTTTTTTGCAACAGTCACTGGTGAAAACAACAAGTAGGAGCAAGTTTTGAGACACATCATCTAGCTGGTTGCCAAAAAAAGAGAAATAAGCCACTCTGCTATTCTAAACTTTCCCTTTAAAGATCCCAAACATAAGATGCAAATGTATTGTCAATGACAGCACATGCAAATTATTTGCAACAGCTGCATAATAATGTATTTTGTAACTCACCATATGCTGAAGATCCATAGTGTCTCTATACATTTTGAAGTGTATTTCTAACCTATAATTAGTTTCAGGTTCAAACATGAACACAGTGCATACCTTCTGTCTTAACTGGCAGTGTTAAAGGGGGAGCAGAATGTAAACAATAATAATAATGGGAAGCTGATTCCACATAAACACTTTATAAAAACCCCTAAAGCTATAATTCCACATTTTGAGAAACTTGCATTTGCTTCCTTGTCAAGCATAAGATGAGAAGATTGATGAATGATTGATTATGAAGCTGCTGCCGTCAGTACAACTTAGGCTGAAAATTTTGGAAAACTAGTTAGTCTAGTTATGTCCAAAAGTAACAAAGTCCACCTCCTAGTACCTCTACAGGTCCTTAGTTAACATGTCACTGGTTCTTTGTTTAATTGTTTATAAAGAAGAGTTAAAATGTCATTTTGCAGGTTGTGTGTGGAACCATTTCTTCATGCAGTTCCTGTGACTTCCTGGAGTTTTGTCATCACAGTAATTAAAAGGTGCTGTTTTTTTTCCTTTGCACAAAGTCAGGCTACCTGTTTGTATGCTAAGCTAGCTGACTCCATATTCATATTCTCCAGGCAAGAATGAGATAAAGTGTATTTCTGTGGCACTATTGCTTAAAGTTTCACATGACAGGGCTCAACAATAAGAATTATTTTAACACCTGGGACAAGCAAAATGTAAAATTTAGCAAAATATTGTAAAGGAAAATGCTTGTGAATCTAGCAACTGACTTGCTGATTATTGCACCAGTGGTAAAAAAGGAATTACAACATTGTTTTTCTGGAGCTGATGACAACAGGAGCCATGAAGTGAGCCATCTC
>JAPZDZ010000002.1:9613340-9648192 GCA_029783805.1 Acanthurus tennentii | reverse complement strand
GGAAGGTGATCCCCTGAGTCCCATGGTAACTTCATGCATGATGGGGTCTTTAACATGCAGGAAAAAATACTACGGCATTGACTTTAATCCAAGGTTTTGTTTGTTAATGGTACAATTGTTTTCCACTGCCTCAAGATAGCAATGTGCTAACAATGTGCCTGACCACACCTTGTCTTAAGACCAACACGCCCATGGGCACACAGATCAGCAGCATGCATTTACAACAGAGTCATTGCTGAGCATGAAAATCTCTGCACTGAGTGAGAGGTAGGGCCTCGGACCCAAACTCATACGCTCTAAATAATGACATCCTTTAACAGGACACATCTGACAAAGCTTGTGACAACTGAGGAAAGTGGGTTACAAGTAGCAGGATTTTCTCACCAGTGCATGCTGGGATTGATATAGTAAAATCTGTAAGCAAAACAAAGATGTTGATACCTGTAAGTCTTCCTCAGACATGAGGATGATGCTGGTAAGATCCTGCTTGAGCTGCTGAGCCAGATCCCACCAAGGTGCTTCAGTAACGGAGGTGTCCACAGTATCGGTTTCCAGCACCACAGACTCCCTGGCCATCCATGCTGTGCCGCCATCCACTGCCATGGGGGAGTACATTAGCACCAAAGCAAAACTCTCTACATTTCATGTTAAATTTCTAAAAATTATTCCAGTGTCAGACATATTTAAACCTGCTTACTCCTGCGAACTGGGGACCATATCTCTTTTTCATGCAAAAGCATAAACTTTGTGTTTAAAGGCAAACACAAAAAGTAGGCCTCATCCTCCACTATCGTCCCATCATCCTCTAGGACCACTGTGACAGGATCACAAGGGTTGAAGCCAAGAAACTCACATCCTGTGGAAGAACGGAGAAATTATTAATATGATTTTACATACTGTATGTGAATATCTTAAAATAAGAGCACCACAGAAAATTTGGATACCCAGGTCCTTACTATTACCTACTCATACAATCAGGCAAACAAGCTCCAAGATTAAATAGATGCTGAATTTTTTTTTGGAGCACTTTAACACTGATGACCTTTGAACTTTTAGCAAGTCAGTACATTTAAATTGTCACCTCTTTCACTATAGTGTTTTGGTTTGTTACACTGCTGTTGAGTAGTTGTGCTGTGCTCTCCCTCTGCCAGCCTAATCTTAGGCTTCCTTATGTATGCTGGTGAGCAGAACCATATCTGCCAAAATACAAGTTAAACCTCTGTTGCAAATTATTAATTAACACATTAAGTTAAATGCCATGCGTTTAATAGCACATTTTGATAGTCATTTTTAAATTTATGTCAAAATGAGGAACTTGCTCGCAAACGTCTTTCTGCAGTTGCAGGACTTTATCCACATCAAAAACACACCTTAATTTCCGAGATACAAAAATACAAGCACCTCTCATGGAAACAGACCCTCAAGAGATCAATGATCTGGGCAACGCCCATGGATGACGAGCATCCGAGGAATGAGCAGCACAGGAAAGTGATCTACCTTGCCTGACTTTTCATGTTGGTTCCTGCAAGTTTGAACACGATGAAAATGCTGCTAAAGTAACAGACAGCTCGTTTGTATTCATGGCACAAAGCAAGCTTGAAGCGTGTAGCAGGAAAAAAACAATAGAGGCAATAATAATGGCTAAAAAGAGTGCACAGATCATTAAATATATCTATCAATTTCATATTTCACAGCACCCTTGTAGATAAGTAAAAGAAAGACCGTTGCAATTTTAAAAAGACCGCTTAATACAGAAAACCGAAACAAGACTAAGCATGACTGGGTTTCACTTCCATAACACAATTCCCTGAAATGTATCTTGCAGAAAACGTTGTTTTTATGAAATACACGCCTCACAGTGTTACTGCCATTCCCTTTGCACGTTTAAAAGCTAAAGTAAGTCAACTCACCTTTTACCTTCAGCTCATCTAAGGAAGGAACCGCCAAACCATAAGACTTCTGCCGGGTAAAATTACACACCTTGCACGGTTTCCTATCTGTCATTCTAGAGTTTAATTGGAGAAACGTATTGTTCTTTTTTTAAATTATCGCAGCACCAACAAATACCGACAGCACCGTCCGCCTACTAACTTGTCATTAGCACTTTCGAGTACGGAACCGCGACTTCTTCTTCTTCGTCTTCTTCGAGGTTCAACGGCAGCTCGCAGTGTTTCTGTTGTAACACTGCCATCTTCTGGAATTATTTATTTATTACGGCTTTCCGTCGTCGGATTTTTTAATTATATTTCTGGCATATTAAATAGTATTTTAATATGGGTATTCCAGTGCAAGCATTTTTGCCTACCTGTTCATTAACCCTACTCCTGTTACCCCTCATCATTCCAATTCACTTTGATGTGCATAAGTCCTGCTACTAATACCTGCTCATGTTTCATACTTTAACAGTTACAAAGATGTTTTCCTACAATAGTAAATACATTTTCAGATCCCTGTGTTCTGTATTAAATCTAATTACAATAACTTCCTCTTTTTCAGTTCCTCCCTTATTTTACACTCTTTTTTTCGAATTAATATTAAGTCTTATCTCCTTTGTCCATTTTGTTTTGATCCAAATGTTGTTGTCACTCTTAATTTAATTAACTTCCGTACTATGCTCGTTCATCTGATTTTGAAAATTAAATTTGTATGTCTGTTTTTATTTTTTGAGCAAGAACCAAATGAATGTGACCTCAGTCATTTAAATATTTTTGAATCTATTGTCATTATTTCAAAAAGTGAGATGACTGCATGCATTTGACTTAATGCGGGACATTTTGTCTGCATATTTCAGTTCTGTGGCCTGTTTGCTAAAGCTTTTTTCTATTTTTCAGTAAAAACATCTCTGTCTGTATATGAAGATCACTTATTACTTCAAAACTCACTCATTAAATCTACACTTAAATTTCTTGCCTTAAATTGGTTACATACATAGGACAATGCATGGTAACAACAAAGGGATTATAGGCCCCATCAGTAATGGACTAAACTCTGTAGTTTCAAGTCTCTTGCTGCTTCATTTCCTGTCCAGGTTTGTTGGGCAACTGTCTCTTTGAAAACTGAAATCCATTGGACAGTTGACAAGGAGCTGTTTCCTGCATTAGCTGTTTTCTGGCATTCTCCTGTCTCAACTTGTAGGGCACACACAGATTAAGTTTCATTGCCTCTAACTGGGTCCTTAGGCCTATGTCTATTCCTTTAAACTACAGTTTTTGATGTGCAATCCTTTAAATACTCTCCAAAAATCTAACCTTGATCTAATCAAAGAATATAGCAATAGCATTACTGACTCTCAGGTCCAATCCCATGAGGTATTACATTATATTTATAACTTATATACTTTACTGTACTGTACTATATTATACTTATTATATATTCCCTGATAATATGGAGTCACAGGATTATTTTCAAAAAGGTTCAAATAAATACTTTCTTTAATATTTTTTCTTGTGAAGGTTTTTAAGTGGGACCTTTTTCTACAAATTATTCCATGCTTTTACATATGTGGAGCATGTTCAGTTATGTTCACATGTTATTGTTAATAAGGCAGTTGGTCTGTGATTCATTGGTTTACTTATTGCTGGTGACGCAACAAAACTAGACGCTATTTTTTGACAGTACTAAGAATTAATTAAGTCCTTCTGCACTTCTTTGTTTAAACACCTCGTAGAGTATTTTGTAGTTAGTGAATCTTAAGCAAGAGCTTTAAGTACATATGACATTGCTTATCCTCTGTATTTTCCTTCTCTATTAAGGCTTCCATGTTTTCAGATTGTTTTCTCTCTACCTCTTCCTCCCTCCTCATACAGATGATCACAGCTGTGTTCCTAAACAAAGGTATTATCCATTAACCCAGGTTTGACTTTATAATTCACTGTTGTTTAATTTCCAGCCAGGATGAGTCCACTTCCCTTGACCTCCCATTGTGGTTATTATCCCAGCACCTCTCTGGACTCCTGTTCCCCTTAGAGTAATCAGACTGTCCCCAGAAGGTCAACTTTACCTGAACTTGCTCTATTGTACTGTACTCATGACCAAGGGTCCTTTTCGATAGCTTAATCCCCTATGTGAGGGAATTAAGTTGTATCCACTTAAGTTAATGTGTTTAATGATCACTGCCTGTGATGAATGGGGTGCATTGATATATTCAGGAAAAGTAATCGAGCGTAGTTCGAACGAGCAATCAACAAGGGATAGCAAGATGGCATCCACCGGCCAACCCGACTCACCAACACAGGTCTACATTTACGAAGCTAAAACATTTACCTATTAGAGTCCACATGCGACAGCGAACTCTTTACATGTGTTTATATTTCGTTAGCTTCGAGTGCCTTTATTTTAGTCTGTTACTTTTATAACTGCTCGGCTAGCGAAGCTTAGCATACTTGCTAGTTAGCATGCTAGCTAGCTCCTACAACGTTTCAAAAGTTGCCTCTCAGACATGCTTGTGTTGACAAGTGGACCCGAGGGGCCAAGCTGATGTTTTTGTGCTGAACCACATGTTCCCAAAACTTATGTGACTTGCTTACCGAACTGGCTTGTAATTTAAAATAACTACATATACGTCCCTACAACTATCCATGTAGCCTTGTGCATATGTCTTTTTATATGCAGTTAATGGTAAGATGTAGAAAGGTCACTATTAGCTAACGAGCCTGCTGGTTTTGTAACATTTTTGGCTCATTGCTAAAACTGTGTTTGCTTACATTTGATGACAAGCATTGATCGTTTCGAGGAAACAAATAAGGAAACCTATGCCTCATGCTGCCCACCTGGGACAGATTTACTCTTTGCATAAAGATAGATTTACACAGCAGCTGCATGTATCATGCTTTTTAATGTCAGCACGCATACAAACATTAATGTGTATAAGTCAGAACTGAATAATACAAAATTGGCATAAATGTCGACTAATCTTAGAGACAGATGAAGTAGTAAGGAAATAAGTAAGGAGCTGAAATCATGCTTGTCATGCATACAAACACACATTCAAAGCATTATTGTAACTCACTATTAGTACTACTTCTTTCCTAAACCATCAGTTATTGCAAGACTAAAAGATATCCTTTTAAAAATATCTTGACCCTTCAATGCACATGTATTACAATTTCCTTTACTGTACAGCATTAAGTGGTTTAGTAGAGATGACACATGTAATCCAAATGGCAGATTTTACTCTATTCTCCCACTTACCTAACTAGATTTTAAAAGCGTACAAAAACTTGTAAGGAATTTTAAAAAATGAATTTTTAAAGGAGTCAGATGACAGAGATATTGCTATTCATACTATCAAGTTTGTATGGGTTTAAGTCTTTCAAATATATGACATTAAAGACAATCATTTTTAAACGGGATTAGTTAGTCTTTAGGTAAAACCATTAGTATTAAGCTGTGAGATTTACAGAAACATGATTATTTTAGGGTTAAGAGATCTTCTAATATGCTCACATGAAATGCTTTCCACACATTATGTATTAAACTCACGTAGCCACTCTCCTCCAGTAGATGGCACTCTAACACAAGTTTTTTTTTTATCTCCTCAGGCTGGCCTTATACCAGGAGATGATGCTGCAGCTCCCCCCAGAGAAGCACTGGTAAGGATGAAGAATTTAATACAAATTATTTGGATAACAAGAACATTTACGTAAGACATGCAAAATATAACCAAAGTAACAAAATGTTTTAAGAATGCCTTTTTGTTTTAATTTTTTTTAGATACAAAAGGCAGGCCAAATCAATTGAGTGTCAGTTTAATTTAATCTTTTATATTGATAAATGCTGCATGCCATGATTCTTGACTATGTACTGTTATGCACCTGAGTATATAATTTTTGAATACTTAAGTCACAGATTCCATTGGTCAGTCCTTTGCTCTGATTGTGCTCTAACAAGGGAGATCAGCTGTATGTTAGAGGAACTTTGTGCTTGTATTTTGATGATCTGGTGACTTAAGGAAGTTTGTTTTAATCTTTTCATCAACAAACTTGGCTAATCAGATATTATTACACATTCGCCGGTGAGATCAAGTGGTAAAGGCTCCCAATTAGCAGCAGATACACAATGATGTCCCCGAGCCTATAACGAGAGTGTATTTAATGTTCCTTGTGTCTGGAGAGAAAAAAATACATGCAGATAGACAGGTCTATTTTAGCAGTTACAATGGTTTCATGATTGCTTTAATCATTTTTAGGATAAATCCTCACCACATACCTTTACAGTCTTTAGTTAAGTTCATAGATTTCCAGTTTGTGCAATGACGCACAGTCGTGTCCAGTAAAATCCAGAATTGTATGAACAAACTTTTGTTAACTATTGACAATTTCTTAGTCATACAACATGCCTGCAAGCCTCTCTTCAACCACGCAAAACAAAAGAAAGTTTCTTCATTCATACTTGAAGAAGAAGCCTGCTGTTAAAGAGTATTTAAATGTCACAACATCTTTAAATATTGCTTCATTGCTGCATTATAGTTGTATACTTATAAATATTTAGTTATACACGATAAAAAATATAATGGAATATTCATAATGTCTCTCTTCCCCCTTTAACTCACAGTCTCTAGAGTAGAATAGTAAGAAAACATGACTCAGAAAAAAAGTTGAAAAACACTGGTTTCGTTTTCAGGTAGCTTGCTATGCTATTAGTAGTTTCTCTGACGCGTCCAAGTGGCAAATTCATGCATAGCCAGCAACATTTAATGATAATAAACAGCATTTGTTTTTTTAAATAATTTTTAAAGAAAGTGTTCATAAGAAAAGCTTGGCTCAAGTGATGACAACGATTATAGCCCACACTGTCCTACTGCTAAGTGGGATGGAATACATCACAGGTACATTCACTGTCCTTGTATGGACACAGCATACAGGTTAGAGGATTGCTGTATTGTTCAGTCTTCATGTCTCAATGTCATTCACCACCATTCACTCTTCATCCTCCCCCCATCATCCCTTCATGCCAAGGCTAATTTAATCCTGGGGTTATTGATTGTGGGAGCATTCTCCCAGGCTTTCTTTCAATTTACTTCAATTTCATCATCCCAGTGCGCTTCAAGACTGCCTCCTCAAAAAGGGAAGAAATTCTTGTTACGAGGGTCCTGATTCGAGACTGGTTGACAAGTCTCCCCCACCACCGCCACCCTCACTTCCAACCCCTTTTCTCCTTTCTCTTTTTGATGAGCTGCTCTTTCCCAGTTAAGTGGATTATTACAGTAGGGATAATTCTTGTCACATGGCATTATTTGGATGAGGTGAATAATTGAAATTTGTGTCTGAAAGGATTTTATCTGGATGAGAGGAAAGGGAGTGCTGGCAGGGTTGGGAGAGGAGAGAGAGAGAGAGCACACACACGTTTGTGTAACATTTATGTGCACATGTGCATGTCAGACAAGCCAGTGTGTCAGGCTGGGGACACCAGTCATGTTAACAGGTTCTGACTCACCTCGCCCAGATCAGCAGGCCCTGGCACACTGCACAGTGCGGGCCCTCCTCTGTGGCAAAGGGGCCAAGCTCAGGGGCCAGTGCCATAGCCTTTGCCACCATCCAGACCAGAGGGGCAGGTCTGGACCTGCAGTTGAAGAGAGACTGTCTGAGTGTGTGTTGCATAGTTGACTGGTATACCAGCCTCTGCCAGCCGCTGCTGTTGCCTCTGGCGCTGCTCTTTGCTCACTCTCATCCCGGCTTACTTCGTTGTCTTCTGTAGCCCCCACCCCCATCCCACCTTCCACGCTTTGCCCATTACCCCTGCCAGCCTCTTGCCGGTGTCTCCTTAGTCTTTTGCGCTCTCACCCTGCAGTGACACTCTGTGCTCACCCCCCGTCTCCTCCAATCACTCTGTCCTCATTGCCTTCAAATACACCCAAACACATCACAACAGTAATTATGTGTGTGCAAAGGCCTTTGATCACATGATGAGAGAACAGGGTCACATCTGAAACCAGGAAATACATCGCCATAAAAGCGTAGGAGTACATTATGATATAGGACTAGATATTGTATGGGATGTCACATTGTTTTTCATGCACCTTATTCTAAATGATGTACGCCCCCATTATAATAGCTGCATTATAGTTTAAGTAATTGAATTAACTTATTTATTTAACTGTACCGAGATGAAAGTAAATACTTGCCTGGCTATCACATCCGCATACCTATTAATAAATTTACCAATAATAAAAACATATACATATAAACAGTGTTATAGTTTAAAAAAAGTTTTTAAAAAATTATATGTATGTGTATGTATATATATATACATATATATATTTTTTTTTGTTTGTTTGTTTTCTTCCAAAACCTTGATTAAAAATATAAAAGAGAGTGCAGTCATAAACAACGTCTCTTGTCACTGTCATCACTGAAAATAGGGCTGCAACTGAAGAAGTAGATTAATCTGCTGAATAATTACTAATTGATTTTTTAAAACATCAGACAATACTGAAAAATGCACCTCACTATTTGGCCAGTCCAATTCAAGGTGATGTTTTGAAATTTATTTCTTTTATTGGCCGAAAATATTCATATTACTATCATCTATGTAAAAGAGAAATGTATTGAATTTTATCATTTAAAAAGCTTTTTTGTTTGAAAATTAACTGAAAGGACTAATCAGTTATCAAGATAGTTGCCAATCAACTGCGCAATTAATTATTAATTGATACCTGTGTTTTTTTTTTGCAAGTAAAGAGAATGAAATTGTTGTTAATATTTTAACTTATCAATTGTCCAGAGTTAATCAGTCATTAATTTTGTTTGTAAACATCCAGCAAAATTAAGGGATAACCGCTGCCACTTCTGCATAAACTTTTAGTCCCAGTGTGTGTAAATGGTGGAGGCGAGTGCAAGGCAGCTGATCTATAGGCGAGTTGACCCCTCTTCAAATAGATTTTTATTCTTTTGGGTTTCCCTGGTAGATTTAGGCCTGTCCTTCACTCTCTGCACGCTCAAACATCACAGGCCCCAAATGAAACAGCATGTGTTTGTGTGTGTGTGGGGATGCAACATTTGTAGTGTTAACCGAGTGTGTGTATGTGTTTAGGTTTGGGGGTTTTAGTACAGCAGAGGGAGGGAGGTAATGGGAGGGGAAAAAGAATTGTAAGAAGAACATCCCCGGTCTCACAGCAACTTCAAAAGCTCCCCTTCCCCAGGATATTAAGCGACTGTGATGAAAAATTTAGCAAGCGTTAAATAAGCCGCTTTGAAGTGATCTGTTTTGGCTCAGCAGTCTCCAAATTTCCGTAGCCTCACTGCAATAGCCATCATACTATAGAGAGGGGAAGAGGAACAGTGTGTTAAGTGCAGGAGTTGTGGGGGACCTGGCAGGTTGGCAGAGGACGCACCAACAGTGATCGGTCCAGCCAGCAACATGAAGGCACCACTGCTGTTTCTGTCCCCTTTTGTCTTTTCTCTGGCTCTTTTTCTCCTCATTTCACCTCTCCCTCCCTCTTTCCTTCCCTCCCTCCCTGACGGGTCTTCTGCAAAGCCCCATGAGTCTCTGGCAGACAGATGTTCCTCATATGTTCACTCTGAAAAGTGATTTTTTTTTTTTTTTTTTACTTCACTTACACGTGGGTGTAACACAAATGTAACACTGTGGTGATACCAGGAAGTCAGAGGTTACTCTTGGGTCTTGACTCAGTTATTTTTTGTCCTTAATGACTTTCTGCAGGGGATGTTTGTTTGTGAAAAGTAGATCTTAACACCAATCTTCCCACTGCGTGTTTTTTTTCCCTTACTAGATTGTATGACTTGCACAATTTTCCTCCCCACAAAAGATCAGAGACTATAACACATTTTAAGTGATTTGAACCATTTTACATTTCCGTCTCCATAAAGCAAAAATAACAAGAAGTTAATCTCTTATTTGATAATTCATATTTCAATTCATTTCACATTCATCACTTTTAAAACCATTATTTTAATTTTTTAGGACTGCAGGTTTCAACATGCTCCAAATTAATTATCGGGGCAGAATAAGAAATGGGAGCCTGTAATGAGTCTGGTATGGTAACTCCATTCTGTCAAGAAACTAGGCTACCATTTAGTTAGTCAGGGGAACCTTCTCTGAGATTTTCCTTTTTTCCTCTTTGCTCATTACTTTAATTGTAATTGTAATCCTTTATTGGAGCTGTCTGCAGTAAAGGAGAGTTATGATCCGAGTGGGGGCGCGAGCCATAGAGATATTTCATGATTATTGGAGAAGACGGTCACTAGGTGGCAGCCACTAGTTCGGCCTCGCTGTAATTACTGGGTGGGAAGTGATGGGGAGAAACTGTGTTCCTCTGTGTGTGTGTGTGTGTGTGTGTGTGTGTGTGTCTGTGTGTGTGTGTGTGTGCGCGCGCGCACAAGGGTGTGTGAAGAGAGATTTCTCAGATTCTAACACGCTCCTTGAAAGAGAAAAGTCGAATAAATCTGATCTCCTGCCATTTCACAGTCAATAGAGTCGGTATCCTGTCACGTTGACTGTAAACATGCCGCACGCTCTACAGAAGCCCAGAACAAAGGCATGTGTGGAAAGCATCTGTCTTCATATTTCCCATGTTTAATTTCAAATCAGAAAACTTATTTTGAATGTTATCAGAGGACTGTGCATCATGGTGTGAGCTATTTTGCAAAGTGTTGTAGAACATGATGACGACATGACATCAATTGTGTGTAGTTTCCTATCCCCACACGTGTGACATGTGAAACATCTGCGCACCGCAGCTTGTTTCAGTGGTCTTGATGAAGTTTTCTCTTTTGAAAAGCACAAAAGCTCAACTCTCTGTTTCTCAGCACAACACACATTGTGCATCATGCGCTGTTTGTTTCAGTGGTTAATGATACAGGAAGGGCCCTCCATTTTATTGTTGCTGTGTTGCACTTTTTCCCCTCCTCGCCCAACCCGGCAGCGAGCCTCCTTAGAGGACTCTGTATGAATTCTCACTGTCATGTCCAAGGACGAGTGGCGCAGGGTCAGCTAATTGCTTTTATGATTATGATTTCACGTCAGATTTATCGTGCATGCTCGGAGCACATCTTCCAGGTCCTGCCGACGTTGCTGGCTCAGATGGGGAAAATGAGTTTACAGCTTCTGGCTGTGACTTCTTGTTTAAGTGCAGGTCACACTTTTTGACTCATTAGAGTTGAGCACAGTGGGTGAATCACACAGGCTTTTCCTGTAAAAGCCTCTGTTTTCTATGTCAGCAACTGTACTTGTTTTTCTCATTTTTGGCCACAAAAAAAGCATCTTTCTTTACTTTGTTTTCAACATGAGCTAAAGTTTGGAGGTCATGAGCGAGGAATGACACAGGCAAGGATTTTTGGTTTTTCCTACGTTTGAACTTTTTTATGAGCCATAAATCTCTCATCCTCGTTTCTGTTCGCAGTTTGAAATCATTACGCTTAGTCCCCTCATTGTGTGCCAGAATTATCAGTTGACTGCTATTTGATGTTCGAGACTTTTTTTTTCTGCCGGTTCCTCCCACCTCTTTGAAAGCGATGAGCACAGATGAGTCCAACCCATTTTTTATAAATTTTATTTATTTTGTGGTTTCTGCCTCATGTAGATGTGTCTCTGCCAACCCTGACAATGGCGCTTTTATCTTGAACTCTGATGAGAGCATTGAAAATCCTTTAATTCACTGTAAAGTTCACAGTAAATGAAGAAAAAGCTGCTGTCACTGTGTGTCAATAATGCATATTTTATGTAGTTTTCTGTCATAGCCCATGGCTCTTGATTTGTTGCAGTAATAATTTGACCTCGCTCCGACCTTCCTGGCTGGACCGCAGTGTGACTAGTGACAGATGCAGCCTGGGAATATGGTTTGGATAGTTTTCCAATTCTCAGAGGAATGTTAAAGCTAAGTTTTACGTAAAGTTCATTTTGGAGACACATGTAAAGTCTGTGATTAAGCCAAATTCAATACACTTTAATGAATACTTAGGATTTTACTTGTAGGGGTTTTTATCTCAGAAAGTATATTAATGTAAACAGCATGGCAACAGAGCTGTAATTTCCTATTCTCCCACAATTTCGTGAACTGTCAGCATATGTTTACTTAAGAAATGATAGAAATACGACCCCAGTTTAATTACAGCGTAGTCGTTTTGCCTCAGTATACTTGGGAAAGTGGTCTTATTGAGCTGAGTTTCCTTTATACTCCATATTCTGCTTTGTAATTACTTCAGCTTGATTTATTGTCTTTTCTTTGTGTTTATGGTTGTAAACTGCTCGAGTGAGTAACTTGGTCTGAGAGTGGCTTGTCTCCTTGCAGCGAGGCTGGAAATCTCCCGATGAATCTGAGATGTCTCCGCTGTCAAGACTGCTCACATCGCTCTCAGCCTCCAATGTCACTTTCAAGGCATAATTACACAAGTTGTGTTGATTAGTATGAGAAGCAATTACGCTGGCTTTCCGCCGCAAATGGAGAATGTGATGGCTCTTGATTGACAGGAAGCATCCTGGCTTTAATAAGTAAATGACTATGGTAATTCAGGTACTGAGACCCTTTGATTTGTCAGCATCTTTCTCATTTTTGTGATGTCCTCTGATTTTAATGAACATGAATTTGATTGAATCCCCCTTCATTCCCTCTGTCCCTGCACTCGTCTGTCTGGCTGTCTGTCTCCTCTCTGACCAGCAAGTGCTCTCACAAGGGAACCATATGCTTACGCTTTCAGAGCCGTCCTAAATGAGCTCGCTGCCGACGCTGAATTGTTTCTCTCTGAATGAATCCAGTGTGTAAAAAAAAAAAAAAAATAAGAAAGAAATGAGCAACATGTAATTTTGGCACACTGTTCAGAATGCTTTTCAGCACATCATGCCTTCACAAGTGTGGAAATCAGAGGAAAAAATTATTTGTAATTGACACTTTGGGGAACATTTTTTTCTCTTTTTATCTGGCTTCCCAGTAAGTTATTAGCTGTTAATTTGTCGGCAAGCTCCCCTACAGCGCCAGATATTTGTTCAAATGCTGGGATCCCCTCAGTGCATTTGTAACTACACTTCTGAAAATGCTGCCCTGTCTAATTATGTAATATAATACTGCCTTTTAGGCAAGTTTCTTTTAATTGAATAATATTAGCTCTGGCTAAGGGTTAGCTATGGGAATAGCAATACTTAAAATAGCTCTCTGTTATTATTACAGTAGCCTACTGTAAAATGTAGTGAATATAAGGTCTGCACTTTATTCATTTTAGAAATACAACAACCGTGTAGGTCTAAAGCTTTTACACTAATATTTGTGTATTTTAGATATTTGAATAGGAGCCAAACATTTAAACAATGCTGAAATTTGATTGGCCCGGCTCTCAGTCTCATATTTCTTTCTTTGTTAACCACACTTGGCCTAATCAAGTAATTCCCTGTTTGTCTTAGTAACCCCCTATAGAGTCATACATGCATAAATATAATAAAATAATTTGCTCTTGCACTCCCTAGCCCAGCTGTAATTTATATGGATTGAATGAGTGGTGCATTGTGGAAAAGCACGAGTGGACCAAATGCTCGTTTGTCACCTCTAATAAATGTTGGAATGTAAATTATGAAGTTATGCTTCAGATGTAAATGCACTTTATTCCAGTCCTTTAATGTAAACAGCCCACTCCAATACATTACGAGGATGGGGGGGTGGGGGCAGAGGGGGATTTGACTTGGAATTTTGACTGTTTTCACAATCAATAATAAACACAAAAGAGCCTAGATGGGGAACGTTGTAACATATCTGAAGTCGGGTTCATAAATTATTGCACGAAAGCGGGCTTGTACACCAAAAATGTAAATACATTAATGTTATTAATAATGTAGTGACTAATAGTTCTATCAAGACTGTAATAGCAGTTTAATGGAATATGACAGCAAGAATGTATTACACTTCTTACATTTAGACGGGACCTCACATGACATTTATCAGGGATTTCTGAAACAATTTTTTTGATTATTTTGTTAAGTTAATTGCTTCTTTTCCCCCTAACGTCTTCTCCGGGAGAGGGGCAAAAAACTGGTAATGGATATTAATTAATATGTGTCAGTTTTCGGGGTTTGATTAAAAATAATGAAAGCAAAATGCTAATGGGATTTCAGAGTTCCTCTGTGTGTGGCGCCCTGAGATTGTGACTTTATCTGGGGAATCTGAAAAAAAACAGATAGTGGGCTACTCTTTAGACTAAAATGAAAGTGACGGAATACAAAAACTGAGATAAATTATCTAAAACCCCCACAAAAATAGAGCACTTAAGCAAAAATGTTGCACTCTAATTAGTTTAACTTCAGATGTTAGATATAGAAGTGGGCTGACGGTAAACTGTAAAGTTTTCGATGTGTTATAATGAAAACTTAAGCCGGGCTTACAATTCATCTGCTCTTCTCAGAATGACGTAGAGTGGTTGTTTGACAGAAAGAGGATGTATGGACTTGTCTTTCAGAGAGGTTACAAAGCCCATACGTGTGTTTTCAAGTGGTTTTTGGGCTTTCATTTAAATTAGACGTTCCTCGCGCCTCTTTAAAATTGAGCTACACTTTACTTGGCACTGATTATAGCGGGACGTCAATGCCTTTATCCAAAGTCCACTACAGTCAGCATTGAGAAACCCTTGCCAAGACTTCTTTGTGTCTGTATGCAGTCTTCAGCAGAAAGAGGACTTTTAAAAGCTATCATTAAGGTGGGGCACAAGTGTAGACCAGCAGTGAAACAGAGGCTGGCACAGTAAAAAAGCAACCATAGCCACTGGCACAGCTGACAATTATCCAACACCTGGTCTGGCTCCCCTCCCTGGTATGTGCGTCAGGACTGTTGAGTTCTTGTTAATGCAGTGATTAACAGGAAGATTGCATTTGTTTTCTTGTGCAGCTCTCTTGGCAGACGTACTTTGCTTTCTCTTTGATTAAAATAGTAGATGGATTGATGCTTTTGTGGCTGTCACGAACTTCTAAAGAAAAGGTGAAAATGTGATGATTAAAAAAAAGGAATAAATTGAAATAAGGCTGAGGCCTTTCTGTCATATTCAGATTGTGCGTGCTGTGGAATCAAAGATTGGTGGCTGACAATCTTGTCATCCTCAAACAAGACTCTAATCTTACAAATAAGACTGTCAGATTTTAATGTTTTTCCCAGTTACTTACTGTCATTATGTGATTTGCCTCTTGTCCATCCATGCTCACATGCACAGAAGTATGTTTTTCGCCCCCCCCCCACACTATATGAAAAGTAGTTTTATGAATCATGAGGACGAGAAAAGAGGAAGTGAAGGGGCTTCGTCAAACAGCCCATGCCTTTGAAATGCAGAGAGTGGCATTGTCATGTGTTTTCTGTGTCAAGGTCGACAGAAAATGTCAGAACAGGTGCGCGTCTGCTGCTGAGCTGCTTGCCAACTCAGCCCCTTTCCTGTAACACGCCACCCTGGGTGACACCATAGTGGTTTACTGTGGGTTGTCTTCTCTCCTCTTTCTTTTTCAAACAAGCCAGGTAAAACATATTTCTCAGATGGGGCGTTAACACTTTTACCTTTCAGCTAACAAAACCCAGAACAAAAAGTATTGGTGCTGTGCAGGAGTGACAAGCAACATTCCTTTCTGATTACTATTCCAATTATTTTTTTTTTTTAATGTTCTCTTCTGGTGTTTTGGGCTGATTAAATCTTTCCATTTAAAAAGGCATAATTTTCTGCTTCTTTTTATTAGCTATTGACTATGGCCTTCTTATGAAGAGAACAGTAAAATATGTGCCTCTTTAGAAACACTGTGTAAGAGAGACATCAAATTTATTTTTCTTAACTCAGTGTGTGAACATTGTGCCTGATTTAGGATGGATCAGGCAAACATGTTGCAGAACCTGTAACTTCTGTCTGAAGCCTCGGAAGAGATGAATTATGTTTAGGTGTGGCATGTATAAACCAAATGTCACACATGCTTTTTAAACTTTATGATATTATAACCGATGAAATCTCCAGTGTGTAGTGTCACTGGTTCAGAAAGGTTGAAACGAAGAATTATTATTCGATCTGACGAGCTGTCGTGTTTGTATCCTCTCTGGCATCGGGTTAAATGAGAAGAAAGAGAACTGCTACTTCTGTGACCCTGATGAGTGTTGTTTTCTGATGCCGTCAGCACCACACTCTTTTTATGCTTATCCTGCTCTCGAGGTTAAATTCTTACTGGCAGTTGGAAGCCTGCAGAAATGAAGAATTAGCCAACATTTTTCTATGTCACTTAGTGTGATCAGGAACAGACTCTGCCTGCTCTCTTTCACCAAACCCAAAATGAAGGTCTACTACTTGAGTTTCCTTCCTCTTTTGATGATGATTTCAGTCTGACTTATTTGCCGCTGTGGATGTGTGGCCCATTGTCTTGGCAAGTGTGTCTAAATGTTTCTGACAGGTCTCAGTGAAAGACAGGCCGCAAGGGTAAACTGCCAGGCTTTTCCTCCCCCCTTTGACTCCACTCGTACCACCCCTGACCAGTAGATGGCGATATTAATCTTCTCTGGCTCCACTCCTGCTTCGACGAGTCTCCCTGAGCACCATCCTTCTCCTCTTCTTCTCTCTGTGGCACTCGCTGAGGAAAGAGGGGTCTTACCCCGTGTGGAGGGTCATGCCACCAATTCCTGCCCCCCTTTGAAGACCATGAAATTGCTGATCCAAGACGCACGATTAGTGCATTCAGCCTATTGACTGGAGAAGGGTTGACGCGCGATTATAATGTCACTGGAATGTCACAATCTGTCTGGTTGTCTTTGTGAGCATACTCTCATCCAGTGGCACCGAGTACTCAAGAAGGAATAATTTGATCAATAAAAGGACACCTCTTTCTCTATTGTCGCTGGCCTCTCTATTCTAGTTTTATTAGTCAATTTGGCAGGCCGGCAGGACTGCACACAAAACTGATGCCAACTCACTGCATCTTTACCCCCAGCTCCCTGCTTTATTTGCATCAATGGCAGCAGTTCACTTCAAGTAGCTTTGCTGTGTGTGTAATTCGGGGTGTGTGTGTCTTTGAGCGGGTGCTTCCTCAGTGAGAGGAGCAGTTTGGATCAACAGAGGAGGATAGGCTTGTCACTGTAAGTTGCTCGTGACGGAGGCAGCTCTTCTTCTGACACCACAACACAACTTCTGTGGTGTGTCGCTTGGACACAAGCTTCACGTTGTTTGCTGCTGGTGCCGCTTGCGTTTTACCTCAATCAACTAATTGAATGTGAAAGGCTTGTGGGCCTTGATGACGTGAAGGACAACACACATAGAGCAGTGGCAGTTTTGAGAAAAGCCTCTGCGTTTTGTTTATATGACTGTAACCGGTTGCTCCTTCTGTTTCTTTTCCCAGAAGTACTTTGAATCATTCCTGCAGATCAGCTTATTGTAGCTAAAAACTATAATTTTTGCAAATTTTTAAATAAAAATTTAATAAACTTATAAGGAGAAAATGCCTTTTTTAAAATTTGTATTAAAACATGTAAGTGAGCAACCAAAGATGACTGTTAAGAGTTTTTTAATGTATTATGTCTCTTTTTTGAATAAAACTTTTAATGACACATGTAAAAAACTTTTTAAAACCACATTTTCATTTCATTCATCATTTTAATAATGGAAATTGTTTGCAGTGAAAGGCACATAGAGCAAAATACCACAAAACATTGTCATTGACATTTACTAAACTACAGTTTTTGTTCAAGTCAAAAAAAGTACAGAAATACTGTAAATAAAATATACTTAATTTTAAAATTTATTGTGATGAAAATTAAAATCAAAGCAGGCAAAAATCGGTGACCAAAGTTTATAAGTAGATAATTTTATGTATCTGTAATTTTTTTTAAATTGATGTCTTATTTTTCAATAAAACTTTATATGCGTAGCACATTTCAAAACCAAATTATAGACACATTTCTTTTTAAAGCACATTCCATTGGTCTAAAGTTGCATCGTGAGCACTCTTGTTTTAAGTAACACTCATTGGCCGCACTGAAAAGCACATGGAGCTGCCTATCACAGAATGTCATCATTGACTGTAAAAGAAAGTAAAAAAAGAAAAAGAAAAGCTTCGAATTACAGGAAAGAGGCACTGCATTAAAGAACAAAGGAGATCGATGGCAGTACATTAAATTTTATGCGAATGAAAAAAAAAATCAACTAATTAAAATTGATTACTCCTGCTTTGTAAATGTGTTTCTGAATTAAATTATTGTATGAAAACATTTTGACCAATCGAGGAGCTGAGGAAGTATCCATTACTGGATTGCAGCTGAGAAGGGGCTGGAATGTTTTGTGGTGGCTAAGTAGTTTGTTGTGCTCCGCTGCGACTCCCCTCTTGCACCCCCACTGCTAAAGTGCCATGGGTTAATCTCTGATGACCCTCATCTCTCAGAGCAGCTCCAGACTCATGGTTTGGGCCTTTTACCTGAATTAAAAGGAATTTGTGGCCTGTAGAAGTATTTTTGTCCAAAGTGGGTAAAAGTGAGGTGTCACTGACGGAGTTGCTGCTCTTTAGTCATCGGGGCTCTCGGGGCTCTCTGGGCCCCGCTGGGGACGTCTTTATCTAAACAGTCATCTGTCTCGCTAGTTAAGCAAAGGCAACCCCAGGCAGCGCGACTGACAGTTACACATTAAGAAATGTCAGACTAGGCTTTATACCATATGTCTCAAGCTAGTTTTGAATTGGCTGGCTGCCCCATGTTACTTCAGGTAAAGATCCCACAAGAATAAAAGAAAAACTTCACTTTGTTGCTTCATACTATTTTAAAACCTTTGCTGTCAGTATGTACTATTGTTTCATCCTGCTGCGCATCTGTTTGTTTTTTTTTTAAAACCTTTTTTACCAGATTGTGGTAAATAATTTGTCAAACAGGATGAATCATTTTTTAAATTGAGTGTGTAAAAGCACACATCACACTTGTTGTCTTTTTTTTTTGGCATCATAACCTAATTTTACTATATGCAAGAGATGAAGCAATTAAAATGTTATCATACATGTATACCATAAAGAATCATAAAACATAAAACAGTTTAAGATAATAATTTTAAACAAAAGGAAAAAAAAAAGATTTTTACTAGAGGAGCTTGATAAAAAGAGAAGGGCAACTTTTCTTTTTCCTTCACGGCCTGAGTGTAACTCTTTAGAATTCTATGTACTCTGCACAGTTTTTACAGTTTGTTCGTTTCCTCGCTGTATCAAATATACTTAAGCCCCTTGTGTGTCTTACCACGGAACCTACTCAACTTTTCCATGTTTGTGATGACAGAGCCGTGATAGAGAAATGCTGCTGAATGGAAAGTTTGGTCTTTACATGCAGTGGTCTTGAAAAAAAAGCTCAATTTCCGTCCATCAACCCCCCTTTACAAAAATTGCATAATGTGCTTTTGATGTCACGATTGTAGCCTTGCCCATGGCTCTAAAACTGACACTGATACAGCACTACATGTTATTTTTAAACCTTTGCAGAGAAAATGTCAATGAAGTTTTCCATGACCCTTTTTCGTCTATTGAAATGTTGACTCTGACCTATAAATTTCAAAAGTGAGAATAATTCGATAAAGACTGACCACATTCAGAGTGTATAAGACAAAGAAAACCAGCCCACTGTTTTTACTAATTTACTTACTGTTTTGTGTTAACAGCTGTAAAAATAGGTTTAAAACTGGCTCATAGTTTGCAGGGAGAAAAAAA
The DNA here is from genome assembly GCA_029783805.1 of Acanthurus tennentii. Classification (NCBI taxonomy): domain Eukaryota; kingdom Metazoa; phylum Chordata; class Actinopteri; order Acanthuriformes; family Acanthuridae; genus Acanthurus; species Acanthurus tennentii. Next base: position 9,628,569 of record JAPZDZ010000002.1, on the reverse strand, counting down.
AAAAAGCCCACGTGTCACTTGTGCTGCTTTATCAGATTTTACTGATGCTGAAGTTAGTTTCAGTAGTGGTTTTTCATTTATTGTTCTCACTTTGTTACTTCTGTGAAAAGCACTGCCCAAAAAAAAAAAAGTAGGCAAGATACGAGAAAAGTTCTTTTTGTACAGTCATTGTCAGAACAGTTCAACTCGAGCAGGGCCGGTGAGGCTCCTGCAGTGTCTAAATGAGTGCATATGCGGATGCACCTCACTTCCTAATGTCTCTCAGGGTCAATAATTCCCTATAGCTTCTCCCATGAGACCCTGCTTCCTCCACTAAAGGTCACATTAAGGTGGGCAAGATGTCACTATTAGAAGGGCATTTAAAGCAGCTCTTTTAAAAAGATTAAAAAGCAATGTTGGCCGCATCAAGCAGTCAGGCGACTAAAGGAAAAACAATAATTGAATTAAAACTTTATTCCTTTCTGGCAGGGCTCTGGTATCAGAAAGGTATTGGGTTAAGTCATTTAAGACAGCCACCACTGATAGCAAATCATCCATGAAAGCACCAAATTAATATAGAGCTTCATTTTTCGCCGTCTCTCACTTTCTCTCGCTTTTGGACCTCCAAATGTGTGTTTGGGGGGGAAATTTGAGACTAGTCTAACGCAATTTTTGTTCATGTCTATCAGTCTGTTATTATATCAGGGGCACTTCTCCACAAATGTACAGGCCGGGCCAATTTGGAATGAATTGATTCACACTGAGACTAAACCCTATACTTGCTAATGACTTCCTTTTAGCTCCTCCATTCAGACCCCCATCCAACTTGTAGTTCCATCATGCTCTTAGTTTATCTTCATTGTTGCTGAAAAAATATGTACGTATGCATTTGTGTAGAATTGACAAGTTCTAAGTGCAAAGCAAATTAATTTCTGTTAAAGAAGAAAAAGATTAAACTGATTGTGACTTTCTACTTATAAATTGTCTTGTGCACTGTGGTTTTTCCATGTCATGGAAAACAAGTTAAAGTTTAAACAAAAACCTTTGTCTGCTAAGATCTTTTGCTAACGTCAAAATATCTGTAAATTGATTTTAAGATGCTCAGAGCTCAACAAAATAAAGTTAACCTTAAAGGATAAAGGGTCAAAGTTACCAACACCTCACTGTAACCTTGGAACACACTCATTTCAGAGTAATTGTTGGTCAACTGCTGGTTAAGGCTGGCTTGAGTAATTTAGACTGAAAACAAGAGTCTGAAATCCTTTTTTATCTTTTCATCTGTTGTGGATTATGGTTAGCTCATTTCAAATACTGAAACTGAATATCAAATACTGAAACCAGCCTCAAAAAACGATTGTAGGACTTGCAGTACACTGCTGTTTCAGTGTAAAGAGTCTGCATTTCCTGACTGCTCAAATCCTAAATCCTCCTAATGTACATCCACAAGATATACATAGGTCTTTCTGTATAGTTAAGTGCTATTACTAGCTGAAGAAGAAATATACAACTGGTTATGTGGATTCCCTCCAGCGTCCAAACATACGGTTCGAACATAATTGGATTTCATCCTCTGTTCTTACAGTTCAAGGTATCCCAGTTGTAATTTTGAGCCAAGTGCAGTGCAAAGTCTTGTCCAATTCAAACTCAATAACATTGCTATAATCTTGTCCTTTCATCAATTTCACTCTCTTTAAGTATGTTGGTTAATGTTATCTCTTCCTATGATTGAGTTTTCGCCTCTTTTTCTGCTTTATCTGACACTCTATTGGTAAACTAGTTATTAAAGATTATTGCTCTTAACATGGAGCACTTTGGTGCATTAGCAGTCAAAGCTTTACTTGAGCTTTACAAAAGAGCCTAATTGTTGTCATTACCAAAAATCATTCACTAGTTTTCCAGAATAAGGAAATTCACCTTAATGCTATTAAGTTATTTATACTGCCAACCCAAATGTGCATTGTACTGTTATCCATCTTACACCCTAAAAGCCCAGTTGCACGCTACCCAACACTATAACTGGGATGATCCATAAGTCAATAACAAGACAAGACTGAAACCTGTGCAATGTGGTTATAATTGATTGAGATGTCTGGGTGGAACTTGTGCAAAGCATCTATGTCATCTGCTAAGAAGTGCACTTTTCCTCTCCCTGAAGATCTACCACTACAGTTTTAACCAAATGGACATTTGCCTCATTAGTGTGCCGCTGAGCTTGCTGCTGTCCGTACTAAGATGTCATACTTATGTATATCAACATTGACACAATTTTCTTGTCAGTTTTGTGCTATTAAAATTTTAAGGCAATGTAAACAAGGCTTGCTCATTCAGCATATTCTCTCTCTATTAGATCTTTACCTCTCACAGGGCCTACTTCACTCTCTTATGTGCCTGATTAAATATTAGAATATTACATTTTAGTGCGTTTATTATCTCTGGCTTGTGCCTGTACCATAAGTAGTCTCGTTGGCTCAATCACCTGAACAGTGAGAGCTTTGCCAAGATTGGGATGGTATTGTCTTGTTATCAAAAGGATATTTTCCCTGTGTTTTGACTGTATCTTTTGGCCCAGAACATCAGTTGGGGGTTCACCATGCAAATGGTTTAATCTGCTTGTCACTATGAAGGTTCCGGGTGACTGACTTTAATAAGCCCTCAGCATATAGAGATACAGGAAATTCCATACCCCTTGCGTAACCTGTACATCAAGGTCATGGCTGTGTCACGGTGAAATGTTACATTAGTTTCTAAATAAATTGCAGCAACATCTCTTGGGATGCATTTAGTGAAATTTGATAAAATACATTTTTGAAGTTTAATTACTGCGTTTATCTCATAGTAGCTCTCTAGTATAGTTTAATTCTGCAGCAAAGCCACAGATGCTGCATGCATTTTTATGTTTACCTAATTAAATTGAAAGATTCATTTTGTGGCTTTTGAAACTAATTCATAGTCCTCTAAATTGAAGTCCCATGTATTATCATAAGTTCCCTAAAGTTGCCTGTGTAATGATTCTCTACTGTACTGTGTGTTTGTCACAGAAATCTAGCTCTTTATACAGCTTCACTGCCACACCTACCCCTTGGACAAGTTTAAACTGCAATTCTTTTGGATTGAAACGGGTTCATAGTATATGCAATGCATTACCCAAAACGAATTACCACTGGCAGGACGCTCAATCACTTTGTATCTTTCAACACTAAGAGAAAAGAAGAGTAATCAAAACCTTTCAACCTATTAGAGGGATGACTTTTACAATTGAATCACGGGGACCACAGGTGCGATAATAAGTCATCTAAACCTCCCCTCCAGTGTGTTTCCCCTTTCTCTGTGTTCTTACATATTTATCTATTTTAGGAGGCGCCACTTCATGGCGCCCACTTCAAATTTATGTTTTAATGCCATTTGAGGAAGATTTTTTTTCTCCCTCCAATTCTTGGAAATGCATACTGGGGTGGAAAATTAAGGTGCATCTCGAAGGAAAACATAATAGAATCGATGAACGCTGTGCACTTAAAACTACTGATGTTCTGATGCTATTTAACGTTCTAGTGCATTAACGTTTCAAGTCATTACAACATTCAGGCTGGGTGATTTGATCATGGCAGGTTTTTAACTGGAAGAATTACAGAACTTTTCAGCCTAGGATTCTCAAGTTATTAGATACAAATGATCACCTCTGCATTAAGTATAGATTTTCTCCCACTGCGCACTTAAGAATGGAAGTTTGTCTTTAAGAGGGTAATAGCAAATTAAGCTCCATACTCCATTTGTCCGGCACTCTTGATGGGCTAATTTTATAACTGCTGATTTGGTCATTCCCCACATTTAGCTGGAAAGTGGTCAGGTGGTCTTTCTCCTCACTGCTGGGTGTGGGGGCTTGGAAGCAAATATCAAATGGAATCCATTTACGTTTTTTCTTTTTGTCTCGATTTATAATGAACCCCTTTCTTTAAAGAATGTCTAGACTGCTGTTTATACTGTTGAAAGCACTGCTTTCCTGCAGACCTTATCTTCATCCTCTCACATTATCTCATTCTGAGGAATTAAATCACTCTTTGTCTCTTCCCAGATTACCACTGCTGTAAAATTTCTTCAAAACCCAAAAGTACGTCAGAGTCCCATGGCCACCAGAAAAGCATTCTTGAAGAAAAAAGGTGAGAGATATTTAATTGACTTTTGATTAAGTTAAATGCAGTGCAAGTAGCCTTTTAAAATACAACATAGGTCTGTCAGAAACATTGTACTTATATTATTATATAAAAATATATTTTTATATATATGTTTAAAAAATGCGGTTGATCAGAGATGCACACACTGTCCTTTTTTTGTAAGATTGGTCTATAAAGGTCAGAGGTTGTGACTGTCGCGCTATGCCCTGGGGGGTCTAACAGGGGTCGATTTAGTTTCAGAGTGCATGATTCAGACCCTGTGAATAAATGACACACCAGTTGGGATGCTCCTTTGGGTTCACGAAAATTAATATTGACAAACTCCCTCTGCATTTTCAATGGAATTATCAATATTGCCTTCCAGCATTTTAACCCTTTTACTTAATTTAACTGTTATCGTAAATTTGAGGCATGACACATGGAGGTTTTCTAAGCAGGGATGCTGTAAGTGTTTGCTGGCTCTTCAGTTTCTTTGCAATTCATTGAGATTATTTCTGGCACATGAGAGAATATTGTTTGTTCAATAAAACTTGCAAAAACTTTATTACTCTGAACTCATTTAAGGCGGTTCAATATAATGCGGTGGTGGAAATATGCAGTGTTACACCATGTGTTTCTTACAGTGGGCCTATGGCAGAGAAATGCTAGTATGTGCAGAGCAAATTTGTGTCTTTACCTCAGATAAACTCTTAGTAAGGAGTATTTTTTATCCCTATACTCTGCAGAACGGTTCTGTACTTAAAGGACTGTACCTCTGCAGTATTGGGGGACTTTGCCTACAGCATTAGAGTAAGCAAACAGTGAAAAGTGAGCCTAAAAGCTCAGTGACAGGGGAAGGTAACCTGAAACCAAATCCATGGTTGCCAGCTGCTACTACACACATCTCATGTGGCTCTAATGACTGTTGATATCTTTTGAAATTTCTTTGTCTTTGTGTCTCATCATTGACAAGTCAGACATGTCCATAATCTTCCGTTGGTTCTCTTGAATGTAATAAGGTCTTATCAATAACAAAATGATGTCATACTACGCCACATTTTCTTCTTACTTTCTGCTCTGTTGTAAACTCCTCAGAGCTCATCTATCCAAAATGGTTGCTCTTACTGCACTTTAAGTCCATGAAATATGTATGACGCTTTAATGCAGATTTATTTTGGAAAGTCGGTTCCACTGTAGATCTAAACAAGAATTCTCGATTTGCATAAGGACATTGATCTCAGGAAGAGAGAGAGGGTAAAGATGAGAGAAAATGGAGCAATGAAACACTAAGCACAAAGTATGTTTGAGTAGCACTCTGCAGTACTCATAGGATAACTCTAGACTTGTATAGTCATACAACAGTGAACCTGGAAATCCTTCACATTCATACTTGAGCTTGCCTTTGTTGTCTCAGATAAGTGCTTTACTGTAAGCCTCATATTTTTTTTTGTTGTTCTTCTTTCTATTCCGCTTAAAGACACTCATTTCAGTCTTAGAGCCGCATTTGTAAATGTTTAATTTACAAGAAACTGTGTCAGGAAACGGCTATTTTAGGAACATTGATGTATTACCATCTAACAGTCCATCACTAAATAAACAACTTATCTGAAATGAAAGGTCAGTGTGTAAATTTAATTTCTTAAGGTGATAAATCATGAGTCACATTCATATCCTTGTGCAGTATCCTTTTTTGTAAGCCTTTTCTCTTTCATGTCGAGTTGAAAGAAATACTTTGCCCTGCCCTTATTTGTAGTGATGTAATGTAAGGCATTATAGGCTCTCCATCACAGTCAGAGTAATATATATATATATGTATGATGCTCACAAGATGCATGTCAGTGCTGGTACATGTTTTCCTAAGAATAAAAAGTATATCTCTTAGTTAAGCTTCTAAGTTGACACTAACTCCATTTTGAAAGATGATTTTTCTATCTGCAAAAATGCTTATATGTCAGATGAAAATAGAAATCTGACCAGCCGTGAATATTGTCTATTGGTTGCCTTTCCTTTCTCTTGCTTTGGCAATAGTTGTCTTGCATAGACATAGCATCGGGCCGATACTCAGAGTTTCCTTGTTTTCTCTACCCAGCATGTATTGTCCTCTCAACCTTTTGACCTAGAAACTCAATCTTCCTCCTCCTTCTACAGTCACCACAACAAATGTGTCAGTCTTAATTTCTAATACAGTTTAATGTCATATTTATGTAAATACTTCTGGATTTTACTCTATATTAACAGCTAGAAATGTCAAAGCACACATAAAATGAAACAATACCATCTCCCGGTAGAGTGGAATTTAAATTGGATTCCTCTTGCTGACAGTACTTACGCTGGACAGCTGATGAAGGGGAAAATAGGGCCCACTTTGATTGCATGTTGCAGAATCTTTACACAATAATCTCGCTCGTGCATATTATTTCCCTGCACATTTGTGCCCTAATCTGCACTGAAGGATGCCTCTCTGGTTACATCTCCTTTTTTTCAAAGAGATCCTAATAGTGTGGTTTATTTCAATATTCATTGAAAAATATAATTTTCTGTTTTCCTTCAACTGTCAATTTCAGGGTATGAATTGCCAATTATGCAGTCCAATATTTCTAGCTGCCCTTCTTGAGTCCTTGTTGAATAAACTGGCTCAAATATTGAAACTTTGTCACTTAGATGTAATATAAATCCAGCTTTAAACCCAGCGATGTTTTTTTTTGTTTGTTTGTTTCTTTTGCAGGGGAGTGGGGAAATGAATTACATTTAAAGCCATCTTGAAGCAATTTTGCTTCACTTGTTTCTTGCCAAGATCAAGTAAATTTTATTGTGTTTGACTGAAATATAATGTGCTGCAGTCTCATCTAGTGAATTGTGCCATCTTTGTCCTCTACAATTAACAGATGTAATGACAGAAAAGCTTTAGCCCCCCATTTTGGCGCCAACATTTAGCCCAGACATTTTAGTAGTTACACACATAATTACCCCCCCCAAAAAATAAAATTCTCAGTACAAAGTCAACAACATTTTCCAGCTTTCGTGTCACTTTGACCGAGATCCCAGATTACCAGACCAAGAGCAGTTTGTAGGGGAAAGTGAAGCACAGAGAGTGCACATACATCGTCGCATAACAGGTAAATGCAGCGTGTGAAACTGGCACAGTACATCCTTTGTCAGTGAGACATAAATGACGGCTTGACTTATTTCTTTTTTATACTGTCCCAGTTGTTATTGAGTTGAATAAATAATGCTAATAGATTTCACCCTGAGTGGAGGGCCAGTGATCGAGGGTCACAGGGAACACAGGTAGGCTGTTGGTCTATTACCATACCTGCTTTGAAGGTAAGGGTAAGGATAAGGTTCATCATCCCAGATATTAATAGGATGCTGTTTGTAAGTGGGGTTATGTGACTCACCTCTCGGACAAAAATGACAATGACCAAGGCCTGCATAGATGGTAAAGGGATTGATGTGGTTATAAATTACTCCACGGCGCCACCTAGCCCAGGCCTTGCCTACTTTGTCATCAGTACAAGGCGATAAAGCAGGGAAATGAGAGCAGAGTCCTCTTTTTTAATACATAAATGAATACTCTATGAGAGTGGTCATTATTTAGGGCATGCTATTTTCAAGCAGTTACACTGAACCGCATGACATGTAGAATCTCCCTTGCCAACACAGCATGAGAAACAGGTTGAAGTTGCACTCGACTTCTTAATAAACCATTGACCTCCATCTATTTATGACCCCTGCCATACATTTTTTTCTAAATATGATATTCAAAATGTAAGTAGTTTTCACTCAAGGGCAACCTTATAATTTTGGCTTTGGAGGACAGTGTAAAAGGCATTCACCTTTTACCAACTAAAATATTTTAGTAAGCAATTCTTATAATTGGCTGTCCGGCCTAGGTGCTGACCCATAAAGTCCAGAAGTGCCAGAATTGGAGAAATGGATTTAATGTAAGAGCCTTGCCGCCTCTTTGCCCTTAAAAAAATACCCAGAGAAAACGAGCCACTGAAAATAGAGCTGTAAATAACCTGACGAGCAATGGGTTTTCCTTTAAATAAATACCGATCAGGTTTATGTTGAAAGACAATAGAAAACGTAGCCCAGATATGCAGTTTACAGTATTTATAGCTGTAATATCGAGGTGCCAGCACCGTAATTTCATGCCCCAATGAGAATGGCAAGGTCAAAGCAAATGCTTTGGCTGAGCATCTGCTAATACGGTGACTCATAAACAGGCACTGCGTGTATCAGGTGCGCCAAATAATACAGTATAATGAAATACAGAATAGCTTTCCATTATTGTTCTTTTTTATGGGGTCGTCATTAGATGTAATTTATGTCTTAAAAAATTCATCTCCCCACAGGTCGATCTGAAATAGGGGTCCAAGGGTCATTCCACAGGTTTTGGAACCCGTAATAAATTCAACAATCTCTTTTTTGTCTATTCCTTTTATATGTAAAACTCACTTTCACCTTGTTTCCTTTTCTTTTGGATCTAAGGGCTCTTTCATTTGCTTGTTGTCTTCACCCCAGCAATAAACAGATCAGAGCATACAACACAACTTAGCAATCTATAATTTGACTAGAAAACAGCTTTAGGAATCAACATGTATTTTATTTCTATGCAAGGAAAAAAAGAACAACCCTTTCATTTGCTGCATAAACAACATCAAAGATGTGAACAGCCATCAAGATGTACATACATTAGGCTTGATTGTAGCGTAAATGTGGAAAAAAGACCCTACATTTCAAGGTGAAAGAAAAACCTGAAGCGTGTTTTTATTTCTTCTCATTTGGTGAAATTGAGATCCGAGCATGTCTCACTCAATAGTCTGCCACCATGTAGTCTGCTGTGGTCAGATGAATCAGGAGTCCAGGGACACATTATTGCTTATTTGACAGTGCAGTCTGACTGCACAAACTCAGCACATGGCGCTCGCCACTTCCTGGCACTCAGGACCTGCTGTAGACTACAGGCCGGCCAATATTTGCCTTCAATTATTCAACAATTTTCATGGCCATTTGAAGTCCCCGTAGCATTTAAATAGGTGACAGGAGGGACCTCCTCTTGGCGAAAGCTGTGTGGTAGATTATCAAAGGATTTCTTTATGCTTTTGGGCTGCAGATACAGGAATGGTTTAAAATGGAATTTCTGATCAAGGTTCAACCTGCTTCTTAGATCTGACTCAAAAACTAAGCCGTCAAAACAGATATCTAAATAGGATGAATCATTGTTTAAGAAAAATAAATAAATAAATAAATTAATAATAATAATAATAATCCAGCTTAAGAAATTGACATTTCTGCTTTAGATGTTCAGACAGCTTCTGTTATGTTGCTGTATGCATCTCTTTATAAAGACCACTCGAGAGGTCGGTGCCGGAGATGTTAGGATCAGGTTGGTTTCAGTTGCTATTAATGAAAACGTAGAGGCATCTCTTAAAGGACTGCAACTGAACCGTTTCCAATGGCTTGATTTCCTTTAAAGGATGAAGCTCCTGAGCTCCTGTATATTCACTAAATCCTAAGGGAACAGTTCAAGTAAAAAGCTCTCTTACAAAGGGAATTTTCTGTCAATAAGCAAGGGAAATGGCCACAGTAAAATGTTAGTGTGAGATACCCTGTGTTAAGCTACAATAAGCAATACACAACATCATAATATTGACTTTTTTCACCAGTTGAACCATCCTCTTCAGCATCTAGGAACCACTGTACATAACAAGACTGGTTCTTTGTCTCTAGCTTTCTCCTTAATTGTTTCACTATAAATTGGTTAATGTTGTTTTTTTAAAGTAGTTAATCAAAAGTTGTAATTATTTTCCTTTGTTTAGACTAAGATGCTCATTAAAACCTGAGACCCACAGCAATGGCAGCATATGGTGCCTGAAATAAAATCCTTTCTTGCCACAAAAGGAGATGTCCATATTAGATTTTTTTTTTCCTCCTCCCTTCTGATTCTCCATCAGGGAGCCCTTTGCAATTTAATCATCACTAAAATCATTAAAAAGATCTGAAGATTAAATTATATTGGCATTTGCAAAATTATGTAATACATTTACATTACAATGAAGAAATTAAAATAATGCATTTTCTCTGTCTGGGGTGTATGAAATCTCCACATGGGAAATATAACTGGAGAAGTGGACAGACTCTTATTTTCTTTGCCTTTGGTGGCAGTTAATAGGCGAACAGAGTTTCAAATTTCATTGTGTGAACCTTTTCACACTATCTTCCTGTGATGGATGTCCCTGAAAAAGAAACTCTCCATAGGATTTACTAAATTATAAAATAAAAATGCATTTTTGACAAGAGGATAGGTAAAATTGAATGAAAATTTGACATACTTTCTCTTGATTGTAGTCAAGCGATTTGTGGGGAGCTTGGGAAGTATTTAAGCACATATTATGACAGCCAAGGAGCCGTTTGGTGTTTCCCATTAACATGTAGTCACTAAAACCGCTGCAAATGTCTTTAAGGTGTGTGTCTTGATTCCAGGGCTCACAGATGAGGAGGTGGAATTGGCCATCCAGCGCTCCGGCAGCACAGAAGAAGTCCTGCCTTTGAGTGCTGTGGGGCCCCCACATCCAATCCATGCAACTCAGCTGGTTCCTGCACAACACAGTGAGTGCACACACCCGTTTCCCCTCCCTTTTGATACCTGACGCATATACATAGATGATATCAATATTTATGTGCACTGTTTAACCTGGAAAGTCTAGCAAAATTTAAAACTAAAATCCCTACCCTGGCTAACTGTTAGGGGTCTTCTCTCTTGTTCTTGTCCATTTAAAGCCACTAAACTGTATTATCCATGGCTCACCAAACACTGGAATCTTACCGGTGTTACGGAAACGTATGCCATGCAACATTTGCCTTGATTGTGAATTTAGATAAAGGGAATATGACATTGCATAGCACAAGCTCATGAAGTCTCTTGCTGTTCTTTTTCGAGGGGATCTGCCCTGGCAAGACCCCACACCGCAACCTGTATCTTTATTACCTCAGGGGGTTATGAGTGCTGTCCACTGATCTACCAATGCAGAATGAAGTCCGCGTAATGCTTAACCCATATGACAATGATTCCAGATGTATTCCACCCTCATTTATTACCACACTGTCCTTGACTCCCCTGGCATCTCATGTTTTGTAATGAAAGTGATGTTGATGGGATGGCCATGTAGTTAGGGAGACTCGCGGCTCTCCGTCCATAGTGGGGGGTTTTATATCAAAACGGCTATAAGGGAGCTGCATAATGAGGTGAGAGCGGGGAGTCTTGTATGGGGGGTCATGCTGAAAAGAGGGGGCTACCTCCCTTTGATGTCCTTGTTATGGGGACGGTGCACGGAGACCCGCATCCATCTCTGTCGAAGTAATGGATACTCTGATCTCTATTTCCACGCGGTAGAAGGACAGGAAGGCCTCCACTGAACCCAATAAATTTGAGAGGAGATTGGAAAAACGGGGGATGGAGACCACAGTTCCACAGCTTAAGTGACCAAATAAAAAAAGGAAGATGGCAGAATGGAAGTGGTGGAGAAAAAAGGGAGAGACAGAGGAAGAATGAAAGGTCCTAAAGGGGGGGAAAAAAGAGCAAGTGAAGACCCCTGGTGATGCAGTGAGGCTTGTTCAGGGTCAACCACCTTTCCCAAGGACTCCCAGGTCTTTCAGAAGCACGGTTTTCTGGGATAGGTGACAGTCTATCGCAGCTATAATGTTGATGAAGACCCAAATTTATGTGGTTACCATATGGATGCTGGAGAATGACTCAAAATTTCGATATGAAGGGTTATAGGTCCATTTCGGAACGCCACAGCAGCGATGGAACATGCCCTTGAGTGAGGGGGGAAAAATGGCATTTATCTTGAAAATATACCATATGGTCCACTATGACGGGGGATCTCTCATTTTATTTGCATGTCAAATCACACAAGTGGTAAGGCGCAAGATCAATCTGGTTTACTTACGTCAAGCCAGTAAACATGTACCACACAACCCATTAGGTGAAATCAGACCTGTAATAGAATATCAGTGGTGTACTTTAGTGGCCTAGCCTCTTATAATTTCCTATTCATTTGGGCCCCATCAGAGTAAATAAAAGAAAACTCGTACACTATATTTCCTCCAGACCTGTTTGTTGTTTAGTGACATTTTCAGTTGAATGCCTCTCTTATGTGGGGAATTTCCACTTTGACAGACAGTTGGCCTACCAAGATGACAGCTTGCACAATGACACACTTTCACATTATCTGTCACTCAGCAAGACAGTCAACTTCCAAACACACAAACACAGAGACACTTAGCTTTTTAGTTGTTTAAAGGTTTATATACAGACACTGTATTAGGCCCCACCTCAAAATAAATGGTAGACAATGGTGTGCTTCTTTTTTGGAGCAGCAGGATAGAGAGTGCGTGTTTGCTCTGTAGACTTGCCCTTTGTATTTTTTTAAATAAACCTTTTGCATACACAGGTGGGTAAATAGATGAAATGATAATGAAGTCACTAAGAGATCATACGTATTGTACTGTGCTCATCAAGTGTACTATCAAAATTTTAAAATTTCACTGTTTCTTGTGGACAAAACTAGTCATTTTGCATTTACATTTACTGCAAATTTTGTATTACTCAAAAAAGCATCTAGCATCTAATAACATCTCATGTTGCTGGGTGGTGAAATGTAGTTTTTTATCATTCCAGGCTGGATTCCATTCATTTCTTTGCAGTATGAAAATCAATTTTTGTACACTAAAATTTGCTTGTACTGTCTTATTCATCACAATTAACATTTACATTATAAGCACAAGTACAAGCTATAGTATATAATCACCATAAGCTAGCAAGTGAAAGTCAAAAGTCAAAAAAAGAGCAGACTTTTTACATCAGTTTGTGGCAAAAAAGTGTAACTACACAAAAATCAATGAGCTACACGACGCAAGCAAAATTCCAGGTAATGCTTTTTGATCATTTCTAAGAATTCCAAAACTTTACTGGATAGAAAAAATTACTGCTACCTGGGACATACAACACTGTGACTGCCCTCAGGCCTCCAATGGTGGGTGGTGACTGATGCTCAACTTCCCTGTCATTCATGTCCATATTCACACCTTCCTGTCTCTGCCGGAATCTGCCCTGTCTTCATCTTCCCTGGAATCAGAGTTATGGCTTGACCTGCTGTAAAACTGACGCACAACTATTCCCTGTCATCAAACTTGTCTCTGTTAGTTTTGAAGGCTGGGTTCTGTCCTGGTCCAAATACAGAGAGGCTGCTAGCGTAGCTCTGTTGTCCCACTGCCTAGCTTCGGTTATGGGGCCCATTTCAAGGCTGCCCCCTACCAGCCTTCCTTGCTGGGTCCCCCAACCTCAGCCCTGAAAACCTCCTCCTCTCAGTGGTCAAGTGCTTCTTGGCCAGCAGTGTAAACCCAAACACTCCATCAGTGCTCCAAGCTCCCTGCCCAATAGTCAATGAGTAGAAAGGCCTGCTAACTGCATGGCTAAATGAGCTTGCTAAGTGCTGCAACAGCCTGTGGTTACTTTATGCTGCCCCCCAGTCATTTAGAATATCATTCTACTGGTGGCCAAAATTTACCATTTTATTTTACTGTAAATCAGTATATTCTACTGTGTTTTAAGTGTTTTATCCTCCTCTCCAGGTCCAACAGGCTACAGATGGAGAGACTATGGTGCCCTCACAGTCATTATGGTGGGCATCGCTTTTGGCTTTCATCAGCTTTACAAAGTAAGTTACCACCTGTTTTTTCTTTCCTTTCTTTCCTCACTAACTTAGTTTTACAGTTAATTGTTTCTCTAAACTTTGTTTAAAAAAGATGTGCTTTACATCCTTAGATCTGTGAGTACTGTATCTCGATGATATTACTTTAAATTGGTGGTCTTAGCAAGTACATCAGTTTATGATGAATAACGGTGCTGGAAAAAAGGCGCCTCTGCAGTATGTAACATCATTCTGGTCTTGTTATTAAACCTACCCTGCTTTACGTCAAAGCATGATCTCATTTTAACCCCTTCTTTTTAACTCCCTCATCCCTCCCGCTCTCAGATATTTTTTTCCTTTAAAAAATATAGTTGCTAACACAAACGTATTTTTTGACGTCCTACCCTCTAAAAATAATCACCCTGGTTTTTATCGGGCTTAGCAGCCCTTGAACATGAGCTCATGAGGCCCCTTGTCCCCAGTGACATTAATCCCATAGTGGTTGTTAGTAGTTGTCTGAGTGGCATGTGGAAGCCATTACTCTCGTTTTAGAGGAGGACAGGAGCTCCAGCAGTAGCTCTTGGCCTAGATGACAGGCTGTTCTCCTCTGTGTATGTACGAGAGAAATGGGGAGCTCGTATCATGTACGGACATGTGTATGCCCACCTGCCTTTTATAATGCTTCACATGCGCATTCAGGGTCTTCTGTCCTTTATTCTTCTATCCCTGCGATCTTTCACTGCCGAAAACACACAGTGTACCAGTCCACTGTTTCCTCCATACAGCACGGTTTGCCAGCTACTGGTCGTCTGGGAGGTGGGATTCCCTGGCGGGACGGCACAGGTTGCTGTCATGTCACTGGAGCGTAGCGCCAGTCGCACCATATGTCCTGGCTTCTGCCCATACTTTATTTATGTTATGGTGCACCTTGTAAACACCACACTCCCAGCAACCCACTTATTAATTACCACGTGTTGACACTCATTTAATCTTTTTCTCTAAAAAGTGTTTATTACTTGTGCTGGTGTGGCTGCTTGCCACCTGAGCTGGAGAGAAAACCCGGCACAGGCAGCAGAGAGCTGAAAACTGGCTGCAAGTGATTAAGTGATCTTTGTTCAGCCTTAAAACCAAATAAAAAGGGAAAAAGAAAAAAAGACTTTATGATTTTTGAATGCAGTTCAGATGGGATTTTTAGGGTCATAGTGACACTGATTTTATTTAGTGGGCTTGGCCCCACGCACGCATGTGAAGGACTTAGCGAGACGCTTACAAAGTGCTCATCTGGTTAACACTCAGACTGGATAACAAACATTCTAATTTGGCTTTCAGACATACATATCATTTTGGTAGAGTTCTGTTTATTCAGCGGTGAGGAGACGATAAACAACATGACATTGTTTT
>JAPZDZ010000002.1:9591263-9613240 GCA_029783805.1 Acanthurus tennentii | reverse complement strand
CAAATGAATTGATCAAGCTATGATTTGGCAGTAAACCCTTGGTAGCATCTTTAAGTGGCTTTTTCTCAAACAGAACGAATATTTGATGTTGAATCAAACTGAAAACCAATTAATCATCAAAATCGTTAATTTTTCTAGTCTATTTGTAATTTCAGTACTACATATTTGCACATATCTGTATTCAGTTTTTGGGCACTCAGCTGCAGGAATGCATTCACCTAATCATGCCATTTAGACAATGAGGCACTTCTCCAATAAAACAATGCATTTAACCCTCCACTGCCAAGCCTAGGTGGCCCTGTCTTCTCCTCATCTTTCTGCTTCTTCCCACCAGATAGAAGTGTAATATTGTGCCATGCTTTTAATTGCAGAAATACATCCTTCCCCTCATTATGGGCAGCAAAGAGGACAAGAAGCATCTGCAGAGGATGGAGAGCAACATTGCGGCAATGAGTGGCACGCTGACACAGACAGGTGAAGATTAATATCTTCATCACTTTCTCCCTCCTTAACATTTTCCCTCATTTATCTGTCGCCAAAATCGGGGGGCCCCGCACGTTTTTAACAAATGACGCCGCTGTCATTTCGCTTTAATTTGAAATTGCTTGTTTACTGTCAGGCTCGGGCTCAATTAATTACGTTTCGCTGAAAAGCTCTTAACCTCGGAATATTAATGAGGAGTTGGGAAATGACAACTTTTCTTCCCCCCGCCCATCCTCTCTCACTCCCCCCCTCCCCCTTCCATCCGTCTCCCCCTGCACCAACCTCACCACCATCCAAACCTCCACAACCATCATCATCATCATCCACCCTCTTCCTCATAGGTGGCGAGAAAGTTCATTTTAATTTTCTGTGTGTGTGTGTATTTGTGCGTGTGTGTGTGTGCAGGATGTGCGTGCGGTATGGCACTGTGTGGCGTCTGGGCTCAGCACTGGCCCTAGTGTGATTAAGTGCACGGTGACAGGTGCGGCTCCCATGTTGGACAGGTGAGGAATCTCAACCTGGCTGTCAGGCATGGAGAGAGAGAGAAAGAAGCAGGGAGAGAGATGCTTTCCTAGCTCTTTGTCAGTATAATTAAAAATCCAGGGAGGCGTAAATGAGAGAGACACTCTGAGAAAGTTTGGTCTCGTTAGCAGTGGTGTCGAACTGGAGTGTATTTTCACCTGAAAGGTACCAATCCCTATTAGAGCTTGGTGGCCTTGCAGAAACATAGACACAGTGATAATCACAGTTTTAAAAGAATAAAAACAAATAATTTTTAAAGTGGAGATAGCTTACGGGATCACAATTTCAGTTATCAAACACTTATATTGATCAAAAAGCTTGGGACAGAATAATGCTTGTAGCAATCAAGTAATATGCTCATCTTTGGGTTTTTCATACATGACAAGGTGTGGGGGAAAAAAACTTGAGTAATTCTAAATACCTTAATGAACTCCTTCATAGTAATCTGTCTGTTTCTGATGGCGACCTGAGGCTTGTTCTGCATGCACATTTAAATCATGAGGTAAAAAAGAAAGACATTAACTCTTGTTAAAAAAGGTGGTCTCCTCCAAGCTTATGACAAACTGCCAATAATGAACCAACAAGATGCAGCAGCGAAGCTATCTAGTGAATTCTACTCAAATTAGGAACAGTCACAGCTGCCAGTGATGGAGACAGAAAACAAATACACAGTGGGAAAGCACCTGTGGTTCGAGCTGCACCCGTCAAGTGATTTGATAATGCTCAGTCACTTAATGCCCTCTTGAGAGGGCCTTTGTTTGGAAAAAGTTGTGAAGTGTTTTAAAACTTTAATAACATCTAGTAAATAAGATGGCACTCTGCATACGAAAAAAAGAAAAGAAGTATATGCGTACTCTCCAGATTTGGTAGAAAAGCTGAATGAGTTACCAACATGCCTGTGGTTAAAGGGGTTTCAAGCCGTAAACAGACAAAGAGGAGCCAAAAAGTTTCCCTTTACAGACTATATCCTAATGAAAGTCATAAATACGACTGTGTCAGTTAAAATACAAGCATCCTTTGTTTGATTGTCCCTTCATCTCCTAATTAAAATAAGTGTTTGAGTTTACAGCAGCTGTCACGGACCAACGTAGTTTGGATGAAAATATGGCTGTTATCATTTTATCCAGTCACACCCATGCTATTGTGTTCTGGCTGGCTAGGGTAGGTTGAGAGCAGCAACTGTGTGAGATTGCGTGCGAGGTGTGCCACCCTGAATCTGATTAACAAATATATGTTCTTTTATGGTCATTTTCTCCCAACTATGCAAACACATTTCCTCCGGCTATTTCACTGCCCATTCTTGCTGTACTTATCACTTTTTGGAGATTTGCCAACTTCCAAACCCTGTTTTGTTTGTGGGTTAAGACAGGATTGCACGGTAAGAGTCCTCCCGTGTTTTGCAGCGAGTAGGTGAGTCTCCAGTGGGAAACAAAAAAGAAAAAAGCATTAAAAAACAAAACATGGGTCTTTTCCTCAGCCAGTCTGGGGA
This sequence comes from Acanthurus tennentii, assembly GCA_029783805.1. Lineage (NCBI taxonomy): Eukaryota > Metazoa > Chordata > Actinopteri > Acanthuriformes > Acanthuridae > Acanthurus > Acanthurus tennentii. The sequence goes on along the minus strand of JAPZDZ010000002.1, from coordinate 9,610,746 downwards.
ACTAATTTGCTATGACTGCAGTAGCCAAGCTGCTATTGTAGTTAATGACTGTTGTAGTTAACAGTTGGGGAGAGGGGTTGCAATTACACTGAGAGTTTTCTCCCCCTGCTTTCTCTTTGTCTTCCTCTCCCTCTCGCTCCCTCGCTCCTCGCTGCACTGAGTAATAGCGACCAACTGCCTCGCTGCTGCCAATTGCTTGAACCCCCTTTTGTTAAAGTTCATGTATTTCTCTAGTGCCGGGCGCAATGAGGTGATGTATCCTTTTGAATGGGGACCACATTAGTCTCTCTCGCCAGCCCCAGCTCGAGAGTAGAGGCCTTGACTCCCATTATGATTTGCCTACAACTTCACACAGACAATTAATGAATGGATCTTGGAACTACTTCAGCGCACCCAGGCTGTAATGGAATTGTGCGGCTGTTTGGGCACTCTTTGTCGGTGGGAGCCATATTGGTGACCAGCTGGCCATTAAAGACAGAGACAGGCCTGGACATATGTAGTGTACATTATATTGAGGTATTTACTGAATAATTTACTGAATACACAATGTGCACCCTCCTCGCAGCAGCTGCAAGCCTCACACATCATCTTGTCTCTGATTCTCCCACACACACGCGCGCACACACACACACACTCATCCCAGCCACAGCTTCCTTCTGATTCATGCCTGGCCAAAGTCATTGACTTCATTATTCTTGGCTTCATATCTGTGATAACTGGGGATAAGAAGTTATGCTTTGTCAAGTGTCAGAACAGTACAAAGGAGTCAACTTTGTGAAGAGACTTGAAAAGAACTGGACTGTTTGGCTGAGATGGCTGAAAAAGCGGTGCCAGTGGTAATTCAGGAGGCACAGCATTACAGGCTGGCAGACTGACCCACACATCTGGATAAGTTGTTCTGCGGCGAGGTGGAATCAGAGACTAATAGGGCAGCTCTTGGTTTAGCGCGCACACCCTGTCATAGTAACACCTTCTCTTTAAAGCAGGGATGGCCACGGTATTTTAGTTTTATTGCCGTCTTCAGAAAGGCTGGTCACACTCTGGATCACAAACTGAGTAACAAACTCAAACTGTTTGCACAGTGGTCTTTGGCAAAACCGACGATCCTGCTCAAACTCGTATACAGTAGGATTCTGCAAGCATGAAAAGATCAAACGTTTCAGCACCCCACCCATATTGATACAACTCCACCCATTTAAACACAGGTGTCACTGCAAGATATTAGCTTCTTTGAAAGATCAAATATATTGTCTGTGTTGGTTTTTCAAAAGAAACACAGCCTCCAAGCCGGGCTCTGTCTTTTGTCCTGGCCTGGGTTAATGTGAGAGGAGGGTTCTTTACGTCCCGTCCAGCCGGCTGCAGCTCAGGCTTTTAACCATTGGCCTGACAACCTCAGCAGCGGACCGCCACAATATCTGTTGATGTTAATCCTATTAGGCTTGATTTAACACTTTACACGCCCATGATTTATATGAATGTTTATTGGTTTTCTGTAATATAATCAGCTCGGGGAAACTTAATGCATTGTTTGGTAATACACGCGTGACTGGAAGCAGGGGGCAACAAACTGTGCCCGGTGTTATTTGAAATCATACACCCTCGTCCAACACCAACACTTGAACTAATTCAATCTTCAAAGTCAATGGAAAAAGAACAATATTTATTAGGATTAGGGGGGACATTTTGTCTGGCAGCCTCCTCCCAAATGAGAGCCTTGTTTTTTCCTTTGTTGATCGTTTGAGGATTTAAGATGCATTAGAAGGCAGTGTCTGGGTGGATAATGGAAGGTTAGAGACTGTTATTTGATTTAAGTTCAGGCACTAGAGATTAATATCTCCATCCTATGTGCCCCCCTCCGCACCCTCTACCCCCAGCGCCTCGGACCAGAAAGCTGCGACTAAAGTTACCGGGTATTAGCTTTGATTACAATTCTTAGAAAACGGCTTTGATCAGCGACACAAGTTGAGTCTCATCAGTTCTGTCATCGTCTCTGGAAATAAAATGCTCCGTTTTGCGACACCAAAACAAACTTATCAAGAAATCTTACTTCCTTTTATTTTTTTTCTCCCTCTCTCTCATTTTATTTGTTTGTTTGAAGTGTGCTGAATTTAACCGTCTGTTTTTCTGCTTGTTTCCACAGTCAGCCAGCTGCAGCAGACCCTGGTCTCCATCCAGGAGCTCCTGATCCAGCAGCAGCAGAAGATCCAGGAGCTCTCTCAGGAACTGGCTGCAGCAGAGGTAGCTACCACCTCATCAGCAGCTCAGCACCCTTCCCTTACCACCACAAAAAGTGATCCAGTGATTTCAGTTAAACCTCTGAGATTCTCCCCATTTGTCATTCAAAAGTGTTTTTTCTTGCACTGGTTTTACTGGTTAGAGTTTTGCAGTTGCTTTAACTGCAATTTATTTAAAGTAGATACCGGCACATTTCATGTTGTTGGAACATGAAGTGTTGATCTGGTTTGTCAAGTCACACCTGTTTGTTTCAAAAACACCATGTTAACTAAATCCTTTCACCAAATGAAGTAATTTGTGTAAACCAACAACAATGAAATCGAGCAACTTCACAAAAGCTGGCATTAAGTGCATCTTTGCTGTGGTTTGAACATGAAAGTTACAGGCTACATTTTTAAGGTTTATGATGTATGATTGATGTTTTTGAGGAAAGCTAGACAGGCAGTAACTCTGAAACTACAGAAGAGCTCAGTAAACGTAAAGTTGCAGGTTAAAACCTTCAGATTGATGAGGGGAGAGAAGAGGTTTTCTTGAGGCCTCTGTGTACTGAAATCACATGCGCTCGCCCCAAGTCATAACTATCCAAGATGGACAGTCTTATTATACTGTATATCATCAGAGCACATGCTGCAAAAAAGTATGGTGCATCTCATCATGAGACCATAATCTTTTACCATATTGTCGTTCCTCTTCGCCTTGATTTTTATAGACAGTCTTCATAATCCACTCAGAATTGTAAGTGTTTAGAGGAATCAGACTGAGTGATTGTTCTAAAAACTTATGTGCTAGGATGAAATGTTGCTTGCTTTTTATCATATCGCTCGTAAATGGCTTTATGATCACTGGGCTTTAAAAAAAAAGTGCCTTGGAAGAGACAATCTTAGACAATGTTTTATGTCCACAGCTTGTTAAGCACACGGGTGTTTCGCTGTAGCATCTGGATACCGCAGGAAAACATATGCGGACACATCTGCTTCGGCACAAACGAGGGAGAAAAATATGAATCTCCTCCCTGGACGAGGTTCATCAAAAACTGTGGAGTCATAGCTCATTTTGTGTTGTTTCAAGTTCTCAGATGATCAGTCCCTCTGAGCGGTGTCGAAAGCAAATCAGCATCTGTGAGAACATGAGAGCGATTATCCAATTTGACTCCACGCTGCTCTGAAACAGAACTCTGTAAGGTTTGCTGTCAGGCAGGCTTGTAGGCCCACCTCAAACAATGACTTCCCTCCCACATATAAGGACAAGGAATGTTTTTCTTTTCATTTGTCATCTCAAAATCACAGATTGGATTAAAAACTGTCTACTTCATTTGCTATGAGTGCCTTGTTGGACAGCGGTAGTGTATAAAAAGTATAATTCACATCAAAACACCCATTAAACAAATCATAAACTCTGCTTTATAGCTATAGTGTTGATCTTAAATTTTCCCTGCGAGTCGGCACAAGGCCCTCCGTTGTCTCAGGCCATGGGGGAAATTGGGAAATTGTTTTCAGGTCCTGGATGTTTGATGGGAAACACATGTTGAAGCTGGCGAGCTACTTATCATTCACCGTTTGCGGCTTTCGGGGTTTGCCTCACCACGCCGCTCAAAGTGCGCCACACTTAGCAATTATGCCTCTCAACACGGAAATGTGCCTTTAACCCGAAACACATGGAGACTTCTGTTTCCTCAGCTGCTAAGTAAACAGTTCTCGTAGTTTGGAAACCGCTCAATTGCGGAGTGCGATTGCTGTCCCTAAACTGGGGACCTCATTATGGAAGTGAGTTTAGCCCGACTGACTCATGTCTGGACACACACTCTCGCGCACACACACACACACAAAGTACACGCTGATGCTGCACTTTTCCAGATTTAAGGGCCTGAGACAGTTCCTCTCTTTTTCACTATTTTCTCAGTTATACTGTATATGCAGTGAGAGTCATGATATGTCATGTGAGGCACTGCTGTGTTCTACCACCAGTGTTAAAGATAGATTTGCCTCAGGATGATTCATCCCTGATGTTAAACAGCCAAGTCTATTTCTGCTCCATTATCATTACAAATCTGCCTGTTAACTGTGTTTGCCCTGCTGTCTCAACTCACTGATCATTCTCTTTATTAGTGGATACTACATTGAAGATTAGAAACCGCCTCCCTGCTTGCACGAGACGAACTGCCAGTGGGAAAGTGCATAAATAGAGTGAAATCAATTGCACTGTACCAGTGTTTCCACTCAAAAACACTCCTCTGGGGACTTCCTTTTGAAACTAATTCCATCATAAATATACATGCGTTACACGAAAACACACTGACTGCCGGCGGAGTAACTGTGAATTAATTTGCCTTCAGACACTCTTAAACAAGGCTTGTTAAAGATCTTATCTTGTTGCTAATGGTCCACAGGCATTTATCTTCATTTAGCCAGATGCGTTCCCGGCCTTGGATGCTGCTAGAGTTGATAGTCTTTTTTTCTTTGCTTGTAATATATATTTTTCTTTTTTTCTTGAAGCACTTAGTTAACCACCAGATAGAGGCCAACCCCTATCGCACCCAGGCACCCACCCGAGACATATTAGTTACAAGGCTTTTACATCAGTTAGAGGAAATCTTTATTAGTACAATATTTACAGAGTAAAATACACACCCAGCCGGCACAGTGGTGGTTGGAAATGTACTGGGTGGTGTCTCTTTCATGGGTTGAGTTGTGAGTTATTTTGTTTGGTTAGTTTATTTTGTTTGTTGGTTGTTTGTTCATGCATGATCCTTTTTCCAGTGTGCCGTGCCAAATGGAGAATTATGCTCTTCACTGTTAAGGGCCCTTTGAGCTCTGCACCTGCACACTGTGAAGTATGATAAAAGTCAAACACAAGGGTGAAGAAAAGAGAGATGCATAACTTAGAACTCTAAGTGTTTTTATTTCAAATCTGTTTTACACACATCGCCTTCTTCAGGGCAAAATTATCCTATGTGGTCTATAGGAAAGGTAAAACCTGATAAAAAGTTCATTATAGGTCATATGTGTACATAACGTCCTAACATCTATATGTCCACATCCTGAAGGTTAAGATTATAAGAATACTGGAAAAAATAACACAAATACATCTTACCTGCAAATTTTTAAATACAAGTTCTGTAGAAAAAACCAACATTTTATTGCTCATATCACTGGTTAAAATAACAAAGGGGAAACTGTATATAATGATTACGTTACAGTATTAAATTTATGTGGAGCTTATATGGGCAAGAAATCTTGGAACAGAATCATTCCTGTAGAAATGTTGTTCAAATAACATACATATAGTAATCAAGTCATCTGCTCACACTGTTCTTTTTTTATCTATTTTTGAGTACGAGACAACATATGGAAAAAAAAATTAAAACTGAGGTAATTTCATATTGGCTCTGCTTTCATGCTGGAATCATGAAATGACGAACTGCCAACAACAAGCCAATGAAATGCAGCAGCAAACTGGGTTCCTCTGGGTTTCTTGTGAAGTCAACTCAAACAAGAAAAAGTAATGGCTGCTTGTGATGACGACAGAAAACAAATGTACATAAGGAAAACACCAGGCCGCCAAGGGGATTGATAATGTCAGTTATGTAACAGCCCCTTAAGTTGACCTTTTGTGATGGAAATACTTCCTGTATTTTGAAAAAGTCAGTAAAATTCAGTGAATAGCAAAACTGTCCATTTCACTTCTTCATATTCATGTAATACATACGCAAATGAAAGTAAGGGGGTAATCTGCTGGAGAAAGAAAAGAGAAATAAAAATAAATATGTTGAATATTCATCCCTTATAATAATAAATTTGGCCCCGGCAGATGTGGTTTCTATAGAAAGTTTTCTCTGTAGTAATATTATTAATATAGAGGTCAGATTCTGCATTGCAAAATCAAATCGTTAAATGACTCTGTACTGTGCTGTCTATTCACACACCCGGAAGTGTCTTCATAGTGAGGCTTTTGTTTTCAAAGCAGCTAAATCGTCATGTAAGTTAAATATTTTGATCAGCCATTTGGTAAAACATCACATCCTACACACTCATGTGGTCTATCGGATATGTGTCAGCACTTCAGGTGGGGCTTTTAGAGTCAGCGGCGTTTCTTTCAATCTCCTCAGTCACTGATACCCCTCCACTCCGCCTCCGCAGCTAGTGCACTTAACACAAGATCCTTACGCAGTGTGTGTGTGTGTATACACACTCCCATAATGTATCTCAAAGCTGAAATTCAGTCCTGGCCCAACATTTAATTAGGTTTCTTCAGACTTAATGAGACATATGTCAGTGGTAGTGTTATGTGACAAGTCTTGATGTGAGATATTTTATGGCACTACTCTGTAGCTAATGCACATAATGTATGTAGCTGCTGGTTAACAATTCTACTTTAAAGCCTTTTTTTCCCCCTCATGTTAAGTGATACAAGTATGTAGAAACCACACATTTCAGTTATTTGGAGCAATTTGCATTTTCCTAAGTTAATTTTGTGCCTTGGAAGTCTATTACCTCAGCCCATACAGCAATTAATTTTTTTTTATGTAAAATGAGAGAGAAGCAGGATCCAGCCTTATTATACGGGTGCCTTGGGGAGGCGAGGGATTAAGATGGTTCTAATGAGGTGACGGCTGTAATAAGAGTGTCTTCAGCTGGCCTCCAATGCACCACCTCTAAAACACGACTCCTTATCAGAGAGGTTTAGGAGTCGATAAGAGCCTCAAAAAAAAAAACAACTCTTCCCCTCCTCGCCTCCATTTCTGTCTCCCTTCACTTCTCCTCCTCTGCCTCCCTCCTCCCACTGTAAATGAGTCTGATCCCTTTCAGATGTGATTCAATTAATTTCTCTTAGATTTAATTACAAGCGAAAGAGTCCAAGTTATCCCTCTCCCCTCGATAGGGGGTCCACATTTCCTAACAAGCTTCCTCTGGTGAGTCAGGAGAGTCTTAATTACAGTTTTTACTTTTCTTTTATCCCACTTTTTTCCCTTGTCTTCTCCTTCTCCTCCCTCTGGCCTCATCAGTATATTCTCCTGTTCTCACACGTTTGTGCTTCTTATTCAAAAATGGTCTGTGAATGGAGAACAATTATATACATCACTGGTTTCCAACCTGTTTTGGCTCAAGACATTTTATAGTCAGTGTTTTGTCATGGCACCTTAGATTGCACTCGTCAATGAGCAGTTCAACAAGTTCATGGATATAAATCATTCAGGTTCAACATATTTTTTTGTGGCAGAAATGTTTTTTTCTTTTTTGTCTTGTCTTGTGGATAATCACACAACCCCTTAAATTTGATCTTAAGACCCCCTTGAGGCCTAAACCTCTATGTTGGCCCTTAAAGGTCTTCCCCATTTGAGTTGCTGTAAGATCTTCTTTCACTTCACAGACCCAGTAGCCTGCAGGACTCTATATCAGTTGCAGTTTAGCTTTATCATTGCATTTGACTGTTGCCATGTGATTTTTTTTTTTCCTCCCAGGCCTTTATTGAAACTCGTCATTTTATAGCTCCTCTGTCAAAGTCCTGCCTATCCCTAAAAAAGGGCTGCAGAGGCAGATTTTTGGCAGCAATTTGCCATTCAAATACCCTGTAGCATTTCATGCCGCACCAGTGTGTGCGATAACACACGCCTTTGATGAAAGACAAAAAGAACAAAACAAACTGCTAAGCTATGGTCTGCCTTCATGAATGTGGCCATTGTTCAAGATTAAGTCATTATCCAAAACACTGGACACTGGCCTAATCTTTTCTAGATAGTATGGAAAATTATGTAAAAACAGCACGATTCACACTCGCTGGGCTTTCTGAGCAGTCGAGGCCATAAAGGTGACTGTAGTGGGATTGTTTGTCCTCCTTCCTGTCCCCACTGGCAATAAGCAGGTGTGAGGTTGTTATGGTGACAGATGACCTGACTAGACAGAAACATGTGGCTTTTAGCATTTGCATTTGCCACATTTGTTTACCTTGTAGCCTGTGTCCTTTTTTAAAAAAAAAAAAAAAACAGAGGGATTTTTTGCTTCATATTGTTGAGACTTAGCACAGAGGAGCTGTTGTAAGGCATATATTTACTTTGCACTGCGACCCTGCATGTGACCCGAATAGTGCTTGTGTGTGGGTAACAGTTGATATTGTGTGTGTCTCACTTGTGGTTTTCCTACAGACTTCGTCTTCAACCAGCCGCATCCTGGACAACCAAACAGTTGGAGAGCTGAAGGCTGAGATCGTCTCTTTGAAGGGCTTACTGCTCAGCAGGTAACAAAGTCCATAGACCCCCTTCACATGAATCAGTGCAGGTGTGTGTTTGTGTGTGTGTGTTTGTGTTTAAAGGGGGACAGCTCTGTTTTAATACACCTTTGAGTTCCTGAACGCTCTCCAATTGAACCATTTAAACCATTTGACATAGTTTAACAGTAATAAAGCACTACCAACTTGATATTTTCAATCATTTCTTCAAACCTACTCCATGTTCAGCCACATTTTAATTACACCTGAGGTTAAAATATTTTTGCTGTCAAAAATAAAACGAAGAACCCTCTTGCTTGCACATAATGTAATGAATATTGAGTATAGAAGTTAGTGTTTTCACACTGGAAACAGGTATATGACAAATCTGAACTCATGGCACACTTAGCATTTTTTTGGAGCCTTCAGTCAATACTGCTGATCTTCTTTGAGAATGGCGTTTTCTCTTTTGTCATCGCCTGACTGAAGTTTGGAACTAAGGGTTGGCTGTAAACTGACCCCTGGTCACTGACTGACAGTAGAATATAAAGATAGAGAAGCTTGGACAAAAAGTGGACAGCAAAGCAGAAAGAGACAGGATAGAATGAGAAAAAAGTGGAGCTGAGAGAAAATGCAGTAAAAGGAGAAAAGCCAAAACAGAGGGAAGTGCAGCTAGATGAGGCAAAACAGATACTGTATGTTCACAAGAAAAGGACAGATTTAGATCTAAACACATTATATTATTTATGACCTACCCTTACCCAGTTGATTGTGTTTATGAAAAAAAATAAATATCAAAAACATTTAATCATGAAGAAAGTAGGGAAGGAAAGACCTGTATGCTCTTTCTTATCAGATGGAAGTGATTCAGTTACTCAAAGATACAAAAGCTTCATGATGATCCACAGAGGTCCAGTCAGAAAGAAAAGTGTTAAGTGCAAAACACTCTGAAATGCACAAAAGTATATGTATTCTTGTATCAAAGTGACTACTTTCACTTTGTGTGGTCCAGTAACTACATATCAACATCAGTTCAACCGTATCCTCAGGACTTGACTTGAGTCTTCAGACCCAAACATTGCTGAGTAAACTGCCATCTGCTCAGGAATACTGTGAGATCTGGTTGAAAGCTCTGGGAAGAGCTGCCAGTTGCATCTTGTGTTTAGATTTATTATTTAAACACATATGTAGCTCCTGGAGTTCTGAGTTTAAACAACCATCATGCCACTCTGTGTGTGAATAAATAAAATAAACAACATATTGTCACATTGCCCTTTCATGTTACCTGCACACTGGAAGCAAAATCATAATCTCAAAATGTTCAATCTCTCAGGCACTAGAGGTTATAATACTGATTGCACTGTTTCTTTCACTTCACAGTTTGCCTGATTAGCATACTGCAGGCATCAGCTGGTCTTCTGTGTTTAATGCTTTTATTGGTTAGCAAGATAACCACACGTGTTCGTAATTGTTCTGGTTTAACTTTCAGTCATTTTTGGAAGGCACATAAAATGCATTTGAACTAAGAAAGACACCCAGGGGTAAATGATAGATATGAAGTAGAAAATCAGCTGTGTGCTGGTCAAATAATGACGCTTTTGTCAATCATTTTCTCCATCACCTTATTTTTTCCAGCTTTGTTTCTCAATCTTGTCAGGCACGGCCCTGCTCAGTCAGGCCCTTTAGCATGCATGATTATGTATCATTGTCTGTGATAATGGCTGAAATAAGAGTGTATAACTGAACACCGCGCGAGGATGGAAATTGCCTCAGAGCCGCCGAGTTGAGCATGTTTTGTTCCCCGCGTACATCCTAATCAGTAATAATCCCTTTGTCATTTGCTTTCTTGACTTCATCCTTACTTTCACAGCGAGTTTTCTGGCAAAGACTTAAATCTCAAAATAAAGGCTCTGAATCACCATCTGTCTCCAAACGTGTTCCCTTTCTGTTCAAATGATTCAGATCATCTCTTAAATGTTTTTTTTAACCACCAAGAAGTGTTGATCCCATTATGATTCAACGTTGTCTTTTTGATCTTAAAAGCTGCAGTGAATGTAATTAAAGAAAAATCTTCGAGCTTTTTCACCAGGTGTGATGAACATCTGGCTGTTTGGGGGGGAAAAGCCGTTTTCACTGCTGTAATTGTATGAATAACACAGGGTGCTCAGTGTGTCTGCATGCTGAAATATTAACTAGTGTTGATGGTGTGTTCTCCTCCAACACCCGACTTAGAAAACTATGTCTGAATATGTTGTTGCAGTATGGCCAATTATGGCTGATTACATCACAATGCATTTTGTCCACACTGAGGTTTTTGATGAGATTGTGATCAGGATTTATTTTTTCTTAATTTCCCTCTCGCCGCCTCCCACAGGAAACAGTTCCCTTCTACCCCAACTATTCCCAAGATCCCTTCGTGGCAGATTCCCCTGAAGCCACCTTCTGCACCGGGCTCACCGTCTGTAAACAGCAGCAGCGACATCTCCCCTGTTAGTAACGAGTCCACCAACTCCTCCCCCAGCAAAGACGGACACCACTCCCCCCAAGATGCACTGGGAGGGCCTGATGGAGCTCATGGTATCAATGGAGATGCTGGCCCTGTGGGCCACAGCACAGCGCTGCCCCTGGACCTGAAGGATCAGGTCCGCATGGAGGTGCAGGGGGAGGAGGAGAAAAAGAAGGAAGAGGAGGATGATGTCAGCCACGTGGAGGAGGAGGAGGAGGAGGAGGAGGAGGAGGAGGACGGCCTGAGCATGCAGACTGAGGATCGGCGAGGTGGGGATGGACAGATTAACGAACAGGTGGACAAACTGAGGCGGCCCGAGGGTGCCAGCAATGAGAGCGAGGTGGATTAGACGACAGTGGAAAGCACGAAAACACTCTCTGAACACAGCTTCTCATCTCTGCTGACAGCTTTGTTTCATTCTGCTCCTCTCTGCTCGCACTCATGCTGTTTGTTTTCTTTTTTTCTGTTTTAAATCCATCTTCACTGTCTGTTTCCACTTGTTTCTCTAACATCTTAATCTTGAGCAAAATGAGGAGTAGGCAAGGGCGTGAGAAGACACAAAACTGACAAAAATTGAAGTGTCTAGTTGACACACGGCTTACCTCGATTTACTTTTCATCATGCAAACTAAATGACTACGTGCCGAGCCAAGCACCATGTTGTGACGTTTCTTTGAAAGGAGAAGGGATGGCCATATTCAAATCAGAAGGACTTTAAAAGAACTAATGCAGTACAAACTCTGTGTGACTTACTGCTTTTAATTTTCATGATTTGATCAGATAATTCACAGTTTTGCCTTGCTGCCCTTGCAGTTGTACTAAGGCGCTTATACAAACCAAAGAAGCAGTGCTGCACAGACTATTTATCTGCTGTACAGTGCAGCTGTAGGTCAGGAGTCATATGTTGGTACTTCAGTCTCAAAGTTACCGTGAGCTTCAAGGGAAGCATTAGTAGAGTTTGTCTCCCTGTTGACGGCAATAGGAGAGGACAAGCTCTTCCAGGGATGGAGCTTTTAGCCTCTTTTATGTGTCCTTTCACATCGGTGTCAGTCTGTCAATAATTCACAACGCCAGCAGGGTGGCATTTGGGTGAAATAAAAGCCCTGAAATTCGAGATTAGAATGTGATGACGGGCTTTGTTCCATGCTGGTGTCAGAGTGCTCAGACGCTCAAAGGAGGGGAAGATAAATGTTTTTTCCCCTTTTTCACTGAGGGCTGAATTGTGCATCCTGCAAGTGTGTTTGTGTGTGGCAGGCGAGAAAAAAAAAAAAACAGGCCGTCTGCTGAACTGTGTCTGTGTCTCCAGCAGGGCAGCTGATTTGGTTTGTGAAGTATGTTAATAATCAAATGATCAACAAATAACAGATGTATTAGTTCATGCAGCTTGAAATGTCAAGGAGGCTAAAAGCGGAAATCTAATACAGAAAGCCCAGTTGCATTGTATTATTTTCCGTGACAAACCCTCCGGTCCAAATTATGTAGGGCCTCCTACAGTGAGTAATCTTTACAGAAAACGGCGCCAATATTTTGTAATTAAGCTGCAGTAAGACGACGAGGGCTGCCACAGATGGAAGTTGCAGAACTTGTAACACTTTTTCTTCTCAGTGTGGAGGTGGATGGGGGAAGTTAAAAAAAAAAAAACAAAAAACCCATGATTGAAAAGGAAAGTAATGAATGAATACCTGACTTATTGAATTACTCACTTCGTCTCCAGCTAACAAGAAGAGTCCATGAGTGAGAGGAAGGAATACCAGCTCTCGTGCCGTTTCCACCTCCATCACATGGTCTTCATAGGAACACAGAAAAGGCAGAGAGGCGTCCCACACAGCTTTGTGACACCAGCCCTGACCTGTACATTTTTATTTAGTTACATTAATTGTGTTCATGTTAAAAGTGTTAAAGGATGAGACAATAGCATGCAGTATGCTGTAAAATTTAAAAAAATGATAAATTTGAAATAAATTTGTACGGATCAATAAGATGGTTTCAAGAAATACAGTATATAGAGGTGTAAAATATGCTTCTTAGCCACTAAAGTTTCAATAATGACCTATTGTGTAACCTGCTGATCACTGTCCTAATTTCAGCGTGAAGTAAAAATAAGTGTAATAAAGGTGGTTTATCTAAAATAAAATTACTGTTATATAAATTTTTAATCCCACTGGACACACAATACTACTGTATGCTACTATTATAGGACGAACATAGTATTACTGAGTTTTTCATGTTTATATTTCACATTAGTTGAATTCAGTTTCTGTTTTACAACAGTGCATGTAGTTTTTCTTGTTTGTCTGTTTTCCTTCATTTGCATAAGTATGTCTTTTGAAACATGTGCAACTAATTACTTGACTCACAGTAAAAGAACAGGGTGCTGACTCTAAATCAAAGTTAAATTAAATTCACCTAATTTTACGTTTCCATCCTTCCAGCTAACATTAATTCATTCATTTATTTTATAATTTCTCTCAGATGTGTTTGTGAGTGTGGTTGGGGGCCTGTATTCAGGTGCACAAGGGATTTGCAGCATCATTTTGTCGCATTTTTTTTCTGTTTTGCAAAAATGAAGTTTGTTAATAAACTCAAGCCATGAGAGAATTTAAACTCTGTGAAACAACTTTTTTATTTAAGCCCTTTGCATCCAGTAACATCTGCACTGTATTTTCAAAATTGGAAAAATCCAAATCCAACATGAATATCAAGTGATCCAAATCCAAAGGCCTGTGACTTCTGAAGCCATTTTCAGTCCAAAGTTTCTGATTAATCTTGGTTGTTCCTGAGCCTTTTTTTTTGTGTGTCACATCTCTTTAACAGCTGCAACATATCTGTAAGACCAGATACAGTTGAGAGTACTACAGTACTTGTGCTTAGACTGTGTAGAATCATGAATCATCCTTCACTGAGATTTCAAAAAGGATGACGGGGCAGGGACTTTCAGTCTCCTCTCAGCTTTCACTCTAGAAATGAGTATGTGACATAGTTATACAAGTTGTGTATATTTCTGTTGGTGGAACACCGGTCTTTTAGTTTCTGTTGTGGGAGTGCTGTCTTCCCAAATAGGGTTTCCTATTCTATTTTGAATATGTTGAGGATAGCAATTTTTACTTAAATGATCATTTTTGATGCTTGATTGAAAAGAGTATATATTATTTTGCTGTATCCAACTTAAATAAAACTCTAAGAAAAAATGAGAGGCAGGGAGATGGAAAAAAGATGGTATGATTGTTGCACAAAAAAAGCAAGCTGTGATTTCTCATAATAATAATAATAATAATAATAATGTCACCACACTGCTTCATCCTTTTGTGATGTTGTAATGCTCAAACCAATAAAATCCAATTGCCCTACCAATCGAAAATGCTTTGCTATGCCTAAATTCTTACGACAAGTGAGCCACAGTTGGCCTGAGGTGGCGCTAGAGAAAAGCTGTGTTGATGTCTAAATAAGATTAAGCTCAGATCTGTCAGACTTTCAGAAGTCCAAGGTGTTCTTTGTCATTCACAGCTAAGCCTAATGATACGGTTAACATCCTAAGCATACCTAGAGCAAAAATAAGCCATAAGTATAGGTGAGCTTTACCAGTGCTCATGAATCAGCATAGTGACCTGCCATAATGTTACTAACATATGTAAAACTTTAACCTGTTCAGATCTAACAAATCACTGTTGAGTGGCACAAGTTACTCCAAAGCAGCAAGGGTTAATTTATAAAGATCTAAATGTTTACATTTTTGTCTTTTTTGGAACGTGCTACACATCGATAGATTTGTTCCTTATACACTAACAAATCCACTAAGTCATGCACACTTTTTGGCTGTTCAGTTTTGTGTTTTAAGTCTTTCCATACGGGAGTTCCAGATAGGCCCAAAAGCATAGAGGGCAAAGGTCAACTTGTACAAAAGTTGTGTGGATTAGCTATGCCACACTGGTGCATGTAAAATGCAGCATTGTATGATACTAAAAAAAAAGGATATTCCAATGGTTTACATTGTCCACTTAAAACAATTCAGACTGCCTAACCAGGTTTAAACATGATCAAAATCAATACATTATAACCAAATATATTTAGTCTTTTTACTTCACTTACTCCTCTTCCTTGTCAAAACCTGGTGCCTTCATTACCCACAATGCAACTTAGCCACTAACGGCTCAGTTGGAGAGTCAAGTGTGTGATAATTTTGAGAGGTTCCCTGCAGTGACTGCATAGCTCAAATCACACTCAATTTGTTTTCTTAATATGCAATTTTCTACCGACTTGTCAATACAAGATCCCACTATATATCCTCAACCTAAAAAAATGCTTGGCTGAAAAAGCCAATTTTTCCTTTTACAGGGCATTCTGAATATTGCCATGCATGATCAAGTGTATGAATTTAATTTATCAAGGTCTAAATGATCAATAGCGTTTCACATATTGATGAGGTGTATAAACTTCTCTGAGGTTCGATACCACATCCCTTTGTAATCCATTAACCTCTCCCTGGAGTTCAGGCCAACCTTAGATTTATAGGGACCTACTATAATAAATCCACTTGTACATCATTTAGTGTCTTAGGGGATTTGCAGTGCATTCCTGTCCAGAAAGCACCATCTATTCTACCCTCATATTATCATCTACATTTTAAGTCTTAACAACCTCCACCACAGTCTGCATACATTTTCCGAAACCTTGTGGGTCCATAAGTACACTTCCTGGGTAAAGATGGTGTGTTATCCTGTAACCAGTGTCCCTCAGTGTGGTAGTGCAGTGAGGGATTGTTTGTCCAAAGCAACACCTTGGTTTTGACACCATTTGGCTCCCCGGTTGGGAGCCTTAACCTCATCAATCTTGCTGCTAAACGGAGAGCACTCAATAGGGTAGTGTATCGACGCGCTCTGAACTCCATTGTTCACTGGAACTGAGCACTCAGCAGGTTAGAGGGCTGAGTGTCTCCTTGGATCAATGCAAGGGTTGTTAGCCCATCGCAGCCAGTCAGAGGGCAAGCATGACTCTGTCTTCACCATACACACATCATCTCTACTCATTTAAAACGCTGCCTCCTCGAGTCCTTGAGCGCTGATCTCTGTCCAGCTTTTGTTTTCTAATCACAGTGTAATTCAGCTCAGTGTATATTCTAACAGCATAGGTCCAGTTCTTGAAGCATCGGGCTCCACCTGAAATGGCTTCCAGACACTTCTATCCAAGGGGAAGTGTACTGTAAAAATTTGAATAGGAGAGGTTGCGGACAATGCAGGAAGAGAAGGTCTGAGCATGAAATGCGTCTCCTTCCTCTTCCCTGTGAGATAAGACGCATGTGGTATGTAGCTTGGAGCGATCCAATGTCATACCTGCCGTGCGACAAGGCCTGTGGAACTCCACTGGCCTCTTTGCCCCTCTGGAAATATCTTTTTACTTCTCGCAAACCATCTTTTTTACTGATGTTATCACCATCAGTTTGTAGCCACATTAGCAGAATGGCTGCCGATTGGTGGGTTGAATGAATTGGATCAGATTGCCATTTAAACAATGAACTTTCAGAACTTGTATGATCTCTTCACCTTTCATCCAGCTCTCTGGACTAAGACCAGATACCTGCAAAGCTAATAACAATATCCGCCTCAGGTGTACCTTATTTTTAGTACTTTTTAGCAGTTGTTAGCTATTTTACAATGGATTTCTTTTGTTGATCTAGGTGTGATTGTCAGGCTAAGAGGGGATGGGTTCTACCCACACAAGAGGAAGTGTCTCTCTTCGAGATGTCAGACAGACAGAGGGAGAAAGATGGACCTCTGGGTTTGAGTTCGAAAGGAGGAGTGGAAATGCATGACCTTACACATTAGTGAAACCACTGATGACAAAGGACAATGACAAACAAAGAGTTATGTTGTATTGACCATTTTAGAACTGAACAACAACAACAATGAAGAGCGGGCTAGCTAGCCAGAGAGTCGAACTCTGCTCTCAAGGGAAGCTAATCGGCAAAAACTGCAGGATTTAATGATGTAATTTGAAAATATTTCTGTGACAGCAAAAAGTTAAGCTTTTTGCCATATTTATATGGCATTTTTTGAAAATATACAAAGTGTCTCACAAGCACACTAATGCAAAACTAAAACAAAGATAAACTAAATTGTTGAATTAAAAATTTAATGTATAACAGAAGTAAGTGGGTCTCCACACACAATTTGAAACAGTCAAAAGCTTTAGCAGATCTAATAGATATTAAAGATAATTTTAAGAGAGTTGTGGCTAAGACTACGAATGCATGGTTGCCTCATGTTTTGCAGTTCATGCTGAGGAAAGATAAGAGGTAGAGTTTAGATGATGGAAGTGGAAGAGAAGTGTAGTGAGAACTGAGGAAATGAAAAATATAGCTACAGGCCACAAAAGTAGTTGAAAGTCACAGGTGGGTTTCAATAAAACGATAAAGCTAATGTCAGTATACTCGTATGCTATAAGTAAAAGTAATGGTTATATATGGTTTGGCTATACAGCTCCAAAGTTGTTAGTGCAACAGGCACAGTGCTGACAACTTAAAATAGCTATTTATGCTGTTTTGTAGATTTTAAAGACAGACTGATGGTCAAACCTTTAGCATTTAGCAAGTTGTACACTGCCCACTGTGTTCAGTAGTGGTGACTCATGATGATTTCAGTCACTGTCCTAAAAGACTGGTATTGGTCCTTTTAGGATTTTATGAAAAATGGTGCCTTAGGACCTTCTTGGATAAGACAATTTTATTTTGTTCTGTGGCATTCCTAGGTGATAGTTAGCATTGACATTATGAGCACATTACATACAGCATGCTTGCATTAGCTTGAAGCTAGCAAGCTAGCGTGGTTGAAAACTATTAGAGTTATGGAAAATATTCATGGTTGGCTTGGGTCAGCAGGCTAATGCTAACCCAAGCCCAATGCTATTCCACAGTAGTGTTTTAGGCAGTGAAAGTAAGGAAGCATGGGTCACCTCTAAAAGCTCTCGGCGGCTGTCTCTCTAAAAGCAGCTTACCAGTCTGAGCAGCCGCTGAACACTGACTCCTTCCTGGTGAAAATGAGAACATTTGACAAGCCAAGGTCACAAAAGGGCTTTGCCTGTATAAGGCTTCAATCGCAGGGCCCAGCGAACACTGCAAAGTCATAAAGCACTTTGTCATCACTCGCTATATAAACTCTCAACAATCAAGTGGGATCACATTCCCTCCCTCCCACCCTCCCACTCTGTGTGGCCTGTTTTCTCCTGGCGCTGTTTCAAATCCAAATGGAGTATGTGAGTACTGGAAGGCTGTCATGTGGAAGGCTGTTGGGCTCTTTGAACGTGAAGGAAAGCTTTACTCACCTTATTGGCAGGTAGAGAAAAGCGCTGGTAAGGAGCAGTGAGGGTAAGCAGCAGCAGGCTTTAAAAAACAGGGAGGTGTTTACTGGCTGGCAGTATTTATGAATGGTCCAATAATGAGCCATCAGGAGCGTGGTGGCCATGAGAACACGAAGGAAGACAAGCAGTAGAAAAAACGAATGCCCTTGTCCTGCGCTGGTGGAGAGCAACGATGCCGTTGTGAGGAGATTGGATTATCCGAGGGAAGGCCTGTCAGCCCGCTGAGGATCCGCGGCTGCAGGCGGCGCAGGGGCAACAGGTGCGGCGCTCGCCAGCGTTTGTGCAAATTAGACTAATCATAGGGCCTGACTGTGGAACACCTGAAGCATGCAAGTGGCGGCATGAGGAGCAGAGAAGAAAATAAAGGGGGATAGCAAACCCAAGCACTGTCTTCCTCGTGGCTTTTTGTACCAACAATTGGCCTGATGTTGTGTTAGCACTACTGAAATGATGTTTCTCATAGAACTTGCACATCACAAAGTTCACAGTCATGCCAACAACACCACGAGGCTGTTCTGAGACTTGGTTAAATGCTTAAAGCAGCAGAGAAGATTGTCACTGTACAATTACTTAAGAATGCAAAAGTAACAATGTTATTGTGATATAAATAAAAAAAATATTATTACATGTATATAAGTAACTCAATATCAATATTTCATTTTGAAATATCTGCTATTATCTATACATAACATTTCAGCACCCCTTCTCAGCAGGCTAACATCTTCACATTGATAATGCTAATATGCTAATGTTCAGTAGGTATTGTTAACCATGTTTGGTGTTATAATTTAGCCAGTTATAACCCACATTTGCTAACTGCTTCAAGACTTAATTCTAAAAACAAATACTACAGGTTGTATGTAACTCATGGTCAGGTCTATTCAGGACCAGTCAGTGAATGATTAGATCATATTAATTCTTCTTGCTTCGCCACACTTCCTTGAAAAAATGCATATATTCCTCTGAAAACTTTAAGAGAAATCTAACAATGATACTCAAGCAGCAGCTAGTCAGAAACTACTTTTTTCTGTGATTGTATGCAGAAAGGCATTTTCAATCAGTTTTGTAGTTCTGTGGTGACTCTTCAGTTTTAAATATCTGAACCTTTACATAACAAATGAGAGGAAGATTCAATAGTCCTGGTCCTATAGCTCTCTAATTGTATTCATTGAATCACTTTTTGTAGCTGCCT
>JAPZDZ010000002.1:9542549-9587989 GCA_029783805.1 Acanthurus tennentii | reverse complement strand
GGTTTGCTCAACTTCTTTTTTTGTGTGAACTGGCCAGAGTTTATTCCAGTTTTTCTGGTTTTTGAAGTTAATAACCACACCACTGTTGTTGTTTTTCTAACTGAATGTTCCAGCAAAGCTGTGAGAAGAATGCTTTGTTATCTTTATGTCGTCAGAGAAAAAAAAAATGTGTTGAAAGACAAAGATTTTGAGATACACCACCCTCCAAAGAATGTGAGGTGTGTTTATGGAAAAAGAAGGGGAAAAAAAAACTACCCAGTCAGAAATGAAACACACAGGTGTTGCACGAGAGAGAAATATATATGATAGGAAACCTGTTTAACATACACAGGAATAGGTCTGTGCTACATGCAGCATAGGATCTTTAAAAGATAATTATATATTTGTATATTTGGAGAAGGATGAAGTCAATACTCGTCTGACCAGTGGTTGCTATGTTGAAAAGCTCAGCAACAACCTAGTTCTCCTCATGTGGTTGAATTTGAATGTGGAAAAAATAAAACGGATGGAAATCTCTCGTTTTTGCAGATCTTTGTAGACCAGCTTTGGTGTTTGATGTTTGAAACTGTGTAATGTTACAACTCAGACTTTCCTACGAATGGTTTTTGCAGCGATTCTTCCATAGACATTAACGCTCTTATTTTGGTCACTGTTGTGCACTTAAATATTCTTTTCCCCTAAGTTTCACTCTAAAAATGGCAGCATTTTCTTTTTTTGTTGCTGAATTTAAAACCTTCTTATAATTATTGCTGTGTTTTTTCTTAAAGAAAACCTATGTAATGATAAAGCAACCTAAGTTTAGAGCTGATTGTCCTCCAACAGACTTCAGATCACTGAATACGCCACACTTCAATCCCCGAACAAAGATGCAAAACACCACCGCAGACCGTCATCCCACACACTGAAGAGGAGCAGCAGCATTTCTAAACAGAGCCACATAAGGCAAAGCCACATGTTCCTATGGCCCTGCATCCAATAAGGTCTCGTTAATGGTAAATTGGATGAGTGTGTGTCCAATTCTCCATTTCCTGTGAGGTGTCTCAGCAGCAACAGCTGCTACCAATGGCAAAGCAGCTTTTTTTCACACAGCCCCCTATTCTGCCGTGTGACTGAGGTCTTTCCAAAATAAGCCCATACACATGCAAAAATAGATAAATGAACATCTATTGCAGAGGCCACTGCATTTAAAGAGAGGGGCAACTGGGGCAGAGCGCTGAAAGAGAAGAGGGAAACATCTCATCCAAAAATGGGAACTGTAAATGGGCCAATGAAGCAGTAAAATGAGCAATGCAACCACAACAAATACTCATGATATATACGTGTGGGGGCCTATCAAGCACAAGCTGGACTGTGTCTGATGATAACCATATGAAAAGGGAAATGGCAGATCATTCGTTTTACGCAAAAGCCTTTTTTACTTGTAGCACAGAGTCTCATTTTCTGCAGGGTTCAGCTTGGAAGTTTGGCTGCTATATTACAAGAACTTTTCTTGCCACTTTAAGAGCAGAAACTATCTTGGCTGAATGAGTTAAACATCAGTTGTCCAAGTCAGTAAGATCTCTGATTTACTGGCTGATGACTGACAAGTTGACCAGTTGCCAATTTGGGGTTGACTTGTTGTAATTCTGATACAGAGATATATTTTAGTCACATTTTGTGCAGGATGTTGACCAATATGTGTTGAGCTGAAGCCTCAAGCTAGCATGGCTAGTTTTCCATGTGAGTATGCTAAATCGCCAAAAATTAGAAAAATTCTGTTGTCATGAGTACAAAAAATAAAATTGTTTTGGTTACTTAGGGGTAGCAAAAACAAACTGTTAATGCAACGCTAACGTTCTATGTCACCTTTTAAGTTCAAAAGGCATCAAGAGGCAAACTTGTTCGCAAATAGTTGCGAAGTAGCTAAGATTTTAGTAAAGTAAGTACAATATTCACATGTTTAAGCTTAGATTTTTCATCCCCAGCAACTTCTAAGGTAAGCGCTCCACTTTGTTAAAAAGCTAGTTGCTAATTTTGTCTCTCTGGTGTTTATTAGGTGGCGCCAGGGAGTTTGAGCTTTTTTGCCAAAAACATAAAAAAAAGTTGTGGTTGAAAACTAAAGCTGCGAGCTCAAAGACTCTAAAATGTTCTGTAAACTGACAGCAGCTGCAGACTGATGATTACTGTGGGTTTGTCCATCAATCGAAGCCTCTCATATTCTGTTTAAGTAGTCATGTGATACGTTGTTATTGTATCTTAAATCTGGCTCCTTTAAGTATTTTTTCAACAAGCTCCACATTTCTTATAATTAAACACATGATTCACATCTTACCAGTTATTAGTGAAATACTTTTTTTTCAGGAGCAGTTTATTTTCAAGAAAATGCTACAGCCATGTGTGTCAGGAAACATAAACAAGGCTGAGAGGGAGATGGGCAGATGAACAGACTAGTGAACACACTGTTTCTTTGAGAGGTGTGTGCCTGGAGGCAGTCTTAGCAGAGAAATGTGGACTAAACTGATCTGTATTGTCGACATCACATCTGACTGAAGTATCTGTCTCGGGCCCTAACAAAGAGCGCTGTAGCTGCTCTGTCATGTTGGCAGCCGTCACACTGTGAAGAACATACAGTCCAAACAGACTCAGCCCGCGTGCCCTGACTGATCTGAAGCAGCTTTGTTCGTTTCATGAGATATAAATAGATTCTCAAATATGTTCACAATAGTGATAATGACAATAGACATAATTACACACATTATCACTGTTTTCTATCAGCTTCATGTAGTGACTAGAGCGCCTGCAAAATGGATGTGAAAATTGTGAAAGTTTACACTCAATTCTGCATAATGCTGCAAATTATCTTCATATTTTCACACTATTTCAGTTTGTTTTTTATTGTATCAGCGCACATTTCAAGTCTCGGCACTTGATTAAAACCCAATATATATTCTGATGTTTTCAGGCTCTGTCATTTCACTCATTTATGACAAATTACAGGCATACTGATATTTAAAAATTTCATGATGCATGACAAATTTGTTTATCACAACCTTTTGTTACTGCTTATTATTTTAAATGTAATCTACAGTCTTAACATTTTCGTTCTCCTTAACACTTGAAATGTTCCAGAGTTTCATTATTTTAAATTTGTATGGATAATGCGCCGTTTCTTCAATTCTGTGGAAATAAAGAAATGGAATATTTTCTGTAGCAGTGACAGACTGTACACACAGGTATTATTATAGTTTCATCTCATTTTATATGATGATGCTCTTTGGCACATTTTCCTCTCGGAGCTTTTCCAGCTCTCCCTTCTTGGCTATTACTGCAGGTTTCGGGAACAGGCGGGCGGTGAGTCCAGGGCAAATCTTCATAAATCCTTCCACAGTGGCTACCCTCTTCAGACTACACTGTACAATATCTGTCTTCATCTAAGAGAGCACAGGCCCTGCCACCTGCTTTTCCTCTGTTCACCCCCCCCACCCTCCCTCCACGCTTTGTGAACTTAATAAAAGCTGCCATTAAGCAGCGCTTCATCTGTTTGGGCCCTAATCTGCCTTATAGGCATCATGTGACCACATATGCAGTGCACACCTGTCGTGTGTGTTCCCAGCCCGGACTGTTGCCTCTCCACATTGCACACACTCTCACTCAACCTGTTCCTGGCACATCAAGCGACCGCATGTCACTGATTCATGCATACCCACCACACTCATAATATATATCAGACCTGGAGGTGTTTCATGAAAAGGGAGAAAGTTAAGTGTTGAAAGATGGGTCTCGCTCTTCTTTGACACTCAAAAAGACATCGACACTGAAAGCAGGCCTAAAGTCGTTCAGTATGTTTTTATTTCACTGAGTGGAAAGCTCAATCTTTGCATAAGACATGCAAAAACAGGAGGAAAACATAAATATAGCACAATGAAGATGAACAGCACTGTATCCAAGTGGAAATAAGCAATACGACAAGAACGAATAGTAGTGCTAAGGGCAACAAATTCAAGTAGAGACTTTTTAAAAAATTGCTTCATTGTCTACTTTTCATATAAAATGTCTCATGAATCTAGCCAAATTGAAAGCTTAACGGGAGATGGCTTTTAGTCCAAAAGTGCAATATATTTTACAAAGTCTAAAATGTTGCTCTGTGTATCCACTACGCTGCAGTAAGCAGGAAGCTTTCATATTACATTTTTTTTTCAGCAGTGGAAATACATCTCAGTTTATTTCCCCACCACTTTTTTATACCATCCTTTTTACTCTGTTAATTAAAACAGTAAAACGATCTGTCGTTTCGGCAGCAGCCTATGCAGGATTTGGAGGTCGTTTCCGTCTGGTTTTTGTGTAATATAATTTTCATGTTTATTCTTTTTTTTTTTTTTTTCTGGTAGATTATATACAGGATGCCAGCTGGCTGACAGATGGTGATGCCTTTACCCGTGTTTTTTTTTCTTTTTTTTTTTATTAAAAAAACATCACAAGGAAGAGAAGGAGGAAGGACAGGAACAGCTGTAGACGAAGGGACGGACAGAACCAGCACACTGGCCACTGGGTGACATGAGGGAGTGGGTGGAGAACTCAGCACATGGCTCAAGGCAAAAAAAAAAAAGAAAAAGAAAAAAGAAAAAAACTAAACAGAAAAAAAATAAATGTGGCCTGTTAACACTGAACAAGTCACAGAGAGCCATCTAGTTAGCAGTAGCAGGCCTCTAAATCTCCCTAATGGTCCTTGGCTCTGATCTTGTTCTCAAACCAGAATGTCAAGCATGAACAATGGGCGACCCCAGCAACAAATATTGTTGATTCCTCTACCTGCGTGAATGCAGATGTTTCTGTGTTTGTTTTCTACAAATTCTGCGACAAAGGAAAAAAAAAGCATCCCAGTTGGATTTATAATGGAACAAAGCAGGGAAAAAGACACACAAGGTCATGAAATATGAATCGAAGCTCGGAGCAGCTGGGACGGAGCCACAGGTCTGTGTTCTTACAGCCGTGGCCTGTCTGTCTCTCTCATGGGGAGACACACACACACACACACACACACGCGTGCGCTCACACACTTAAGTAGTGTTACTGACAGATGACAAAAAAGAGACAGAGAGGTCGCTGCTGTGACCTTTCGCCCTGCTGACGTCCTGCAGCACCTTTTTCCCCTCCACATGGACCCGAGGCTGAAGCACTATCACGCACTACATGTGTATTATAATAATTATAGTTTCTTTATTTTCAACTTTATACAAATCCTGCTATTTTACACTCCCTCTCAATTACACACACACACACACACACACGCACACACACACACAAGCTGAATTCAAGTGCACAATGTCTCCCACCCTCTACAGTTATCTCAGCAAATGAGGAGAAAACAAAACAAATGTCGCCTCTGCGTCGCAGCAGAGTCCCGGGAGACAGTTCAGTCTGTGAACGAGGCATGCCCACAGCAAAGCAAATATAAACCAAGAATTTCAATTAATGAGGAAAAAAAACAAAAACAAAACAAAAGCACACACATAGAAAAATGACAATGAGCAAAACGAGTCGTTAAATAAAACAGAAACATCGATGAATGAATTCAAATCAGTGTATTTTTTGTTTGAGCTTCTGACATAGTTTGGAAAAAAAAGAAAAAAATATATATATACTGCAAATATCATAACGGAGTCTGCCAATGCTACAGTATGAACAACTTTTTTTTGCCAAAAAAAAAATCCGGGGCAATTGAAAAAGGTCACGCACACAAGCAAACTATGATGAGGCTATTTGAATTTTTAACTTTTTATTATTCATTTCTCCTTTTAACGGTTTTCTTTTTAAAGGAAGCTGTTCATCAAAGAGCATTTTGTTCATATATAGTTATTTTTTTACAGAGGAAAATACTGTACAACCTTTTTTTCTTCTCAAAACAATATCTGGAGGAATATCATCTACACACAATATTATTCCCTATATTATGA
Source organism: Acanthurus tennentii (assembly GCA_029783805.1). NCBI lineage: Eukaryota > Metazoa > Chordata > Actinopteri > Acanthuriformes > Acanthuridae > Acanthurus > Acanthurus tennentii. The sequence goes on along the minus strand of JAPZDZ010000002.1, from coordinate 9,582,056 downwards.
TCATTTATTTCCAATGCCAAGCTCAGAAGATAACTCATGATCAGTGTGTCAACTTGTCGGTCGTACATATTCGCTCAATAGAAACCAGAGGGTGGCTTTGACAGATTTATAATTTAGTACTACAGTAAGAGAGCAGAATTAATTTAATCACAGTCCGTATTAGTGTTTCTTATCAGGGCACCCTTTTTTCTGGCGCACCAGTTTCCTTTTTTTTTTTTCAAACTGTCCAATCACAGAAGCAAAATAAAAACAAGTCTTTAAATAAATCACAGAACGACAGTTCTTTGTCACACTAACATCTATTTGTGCATTAAAGCAAAAGTGAACTAAAACAACTTCTTTAAAGCAAAATTCCCTGTTAAAAGATATATATCATAATTTTTTTTTTTTCAGACGGTAAAAATGAACCTAAAAAGTGCAATAACACCCTAAAATTTTCTCATTGGAAGGTCACATAAATATTAAATAAAAACCGTTACAACAGGAGCTCAACCACAGCCATAGTGAATGGAAAACAAAATGCCGTTGAGACATTCTCGGTCTGTATATTTTTCAACATAAAACACACTCCCTGACGTCCTCCTCCTCTCTGTCGTCCTCCTCCTCGCCGTTTCTGAGTGACTCATCGTTTCCTCTGGTCAGTCTGACCCTCCCCCTCCCCGCTCCCCCACCCTCCCTCCCCACCCCACACCTTCTCAACCTGACTCGCCGGCCGTCCATCACGGCTCTGCCTCGCTTACAGATCGATATGCTTCTGACTAACAACACAACAAAACGACATTGTAATGCAAAGATGCAAATGGTAACAAAAATATTACTTTTTTTTTTTTTTAAATATGCTTATGAGTTAATCTATTGTCATCATTATCATCATGGTCAGCTAATATAAAAGTGCTCTATCCACACAAGAACTTGATTCCTCCGAGGGTGGGGGGTTAAAATTACAAGGGCTGAGCTTGGTTTTGGTTGCTAGTAGGAACATTTCTAGCAAAAAAAAAAAAAAAAATGTCAGAGAGAACTGTTGAGTCTGCAGCTGAGGCTGATCACACGTTTACTGGTCAGTTCCACATGTCATTGAGAACAAAGAGAAACACCTGAGAGAGGTGAGGACAAGCAAAAACGTAACTCCCCTTTTCTCTCAGTGTCTAGTAATAATAATTAATAATAATATTAATACAGAAAAAAGATCAAATGTTTGAACACGTCCTGTTTCCCCTTAGTGATTCACATCCCTTTTTTTTCTGCGTATCCACGGCCCTGCAGTTCATGTCGCCCGAGCCAGCAATTTCCTTTTGTATATCGTCGTTCACACACACACACACACTTACATATATAGTTATATAGAGAGATTTGTTTTTGTTTTTCTAACTTTTTTTTTATCCACACACAAAAAAGTGAAAAAAATAAAAATAAATTAAAGTCAAACATGCACGCACACAAAAAGACTGATGTGTAGTAAAATGCTTTACATTGCTGCCCCTCGTGTAAAACAGGGCCTAATTCTGTGTGTCTCCGTTCATTTTTTCTTTTTAATGCATAATTGAATTAATAATGTTGGTCATCTTGTAAACATCATAATAAATCATTTTGGGCCATCATTTTCTCCACGCTGTGGTTGTTTTTTGTTGTCACCTGAAGTCTCTAAACATGATGAATGAGGCCACTTTCATGTTTGTTTGTTCAAAGTACACAGGGTTTCTCTTCAGTTCCTACAGTCTGTCAGTTTGTTTTTTTTATTTATTTCATGGGTCAATGTCTTGCTTTTCCAGTTGGGAAGAATCAGTGTGGTTAACGGAAGCATCAAAACTCTCGCCATTGTCCTTTTCACCGTCAGGCTCTGCCATCGAATCATCATTTGAGTCAGTGTTGAGATCCTCCTCTGCCTCCTCATCATCATCATCATCATCATCTTCCTCCTCCTCCTCCGCCTGCGCCTCCTCTTCCGGTGACAGGTCATCTTCGGCCTCTCCCGATGTCCCCGTGGTGTCGTCCTGAGCTGACGACAGACCCAGCTGGGGCACGGGGTTGTGGCTGGATCGCGCTGCATCGTGGTGCATCTTCTTGCTGAGGTCCAGTGAGTCGCTGAGACCGAGACCGGCTGCATTCTTCAGGAAGAACAGGGAGCTGCTGGTGTCGGTGCTCAGGTTGAGGGAGCTGTCCAGGCTGAGGGAGGACGGTGGAAAGGGGTGGTTATACTCGGAAACGATGCTGCCTGTTGGGTAGAGCATGGAGCTGCTGTTTATGGTGTGGGACAACCCGTGGAGGCCACCAGGCGAGGAAGTGGAAAGCCCCATAGAGACTGGAGGGACTGCAGAGACACTTCCTCCCAGGTGGTGCCCCCCTTCCTGTTTGGGTGACACAGACGGCAGCTCACCCCGCTCCTGCTTCTCATGCTTTCTCTTGTGGGAGTCCATCTGGGACATGCCCACCACCGTGTGCTTACACTCGGGGAAGGTGCAGTGGAAGTGCGAGCACTTGAGCTTATATTTGCAGTCGGGAACCTCACAATCAGCACTGGAGCTGAACTGGCAGAAGCCGGCAGCGCTGATCACATCTTGCTTGCCGTGGTGCTTGCGGTGGGCCGTCACCTTGGTGCTGTCGGTGCAGCGGAAGCCGCAGCGCAGACAGTGGAAGTGGGTGCTGTTGCCTGAAAACTGGCAATCGGGGAAGTTGCAGCTCAGTGAGGACTTGAAGCGCTTGAAGTCGTCCAGGACCAGGTTGTCCACGCGGTCATGGTGCTGTGCATGCTTGTACATGTGGGTGCGGCCGCAGAACTTGTAGCCGCAGTTCTCACGTGTGCAGTGGTAGTGGGTCACCTTCAGAGAAAACTGGCATCCAGTGTCCTTGCAGTTCTCGTAGAGGTCGTAGCGCCTGAAGCCCTCCAGCATCATTCCCTCGTCAAGCATCTTACGTGACGAAGCAGTCTTGCGGCGCTTCCCGAACGGTGACATGTCCTCGATGATCCAGAAGCGCTTCTTTGAACCAGTGGCGGTGGGAATGGAGATGGTGTTGCCTGAAAGAAAGGAAGGAAGCCCATTAAAGAGTAATCAGTTGATTTACAAAGTAAAACCCACAAACTACAAGCAAATTACATTTGGAAACTGCCCTACTCTAATGTGCAACCTTACTCAGTCAGAAGTGGTTCACAGCTGAGTAAGCACAGAGAGCCACAAATTTTTTTATCCCTAATTCCCAGAATGATTAAAGGAGGGGGGAAAATGATAGATTGACTTTGGAACATGACACTTTTACAGGGTGTCTCCAGCCTCTAAACAGAGGCAGAGCTGTGGGTCTTAACCGACCCTCTTATCTCCATGTTGTTTTATGAGGGGCACCCACCTTTTGCAACACCCTGGGGTCACTGCTAATGATGTGATCCCTGTTCTGCAAGACAGGAAGCGGTGGGCCTCGATAAAACTTGAGGCATGATTAAAATAAGAGGCTGCTGATGTAGCCTTGTTAATGGGAGCTAAACAAGGCCCAGGCCTCATACTACAGGTACCAAATTTACTGCTTTATCTCTACATCTTAGTAATACTGAAAGTGAAAACACAAAGAAAAGGTGTAAGAGAAGTAACTGCTCATTTGTTCTCTTACTGTTCCCTCTCAGCAAGCATGCATGTTTTATCAGTTCTACACAAATGTTGCATGCTGTGAAAAAAAAAACCTCCTTTATTCTCTCAACTTGCCACAACAATTCTGCAGAGAAAGGCTGGATCACACAGTTAAATGCTGCACAGGACTCAATTGACAGCTGCAGTGTTGGTTTGCGCCGGGGATAAGTACCTGCAGCATCCTGAACTATAGGGACGTCATTTTTAACCGGAGACGGAGTGGCAATGATGGGGCTGAAAGCTGGTGTGTTGGTTGGCATGACAACACTCCGAGTGGCTCCCAGAGAGGCGCTGAGCAGAGAGTATGACAGACAGGATGGAGAGAGGAGGTATGGGAGTGAGGGGAGAGGAGGTCGGAGGAGAGCAGGAGAGAGGGATGGGGCCTGGGACTGGAGGCCAGGCTGAGGAGCGGAGGGAGGAAGAGGTGGTGGCGGTGGTGGAGGAGGAGGAGGAGGAGGGGAAAAAGGAGGTGCATTTTGGGTAGCGCTAGTGTCAGCAGGGGTGGTAGGAGCAGAAGTGGTGGCGGGGCAGCCTTGTCCTGGAGAGACAGGTTGACCAGAGAGGGTGAAGGACAGACAAGAGGGGAAGAAACACACAGACCGGCACAGACACACACACACCCACACACACACACACACACACAAAACCAAGCGCCAAATCACACACCCCCACACACAAACACATAAACACACACATATTCACACACAGAGGGATGGGAGGTAAAAAGGGAAAGATAAAAGATAAGAGAATGATACAAAATGAGGCCCATTCAAGACAAGTAACCCAAACACCAGCCAAAACAACAATGATGAGAGTCGTGGATAATATTGGCAACACATGGAGAAATGTGAAAAATCACAGGCAGGCTCAGATTTAGAAAAAAAGCAGAGGAGAAACCATTTATTCAGTAAAATTTGAGGGAGAAGACACTGTTTCTCCATTCTCCCACAATTCAACCCACTAAAGTGCTAAAGTAGACATAAAGCCACAGGGCTTATCTCTGGCCAGAGGAAAATGTAATAAGCTACATACAGTGCAATAACTCAAAGTACTGATGTACAAAATGGATGTTTTATGGGCATGAGCAGACAAACTGTGGAAGATCTTGTCCTCGCCTCAGAACATGAGAATACAGCACTGTCATCAACCTCGTATAATATGACTGATGTGTCATTACGCTATTGATTATAAGTCAACTATGAAATTGTGAAACACACAATAGAAGAGTGAAATGACATGTTGCTGGTTTTCTGGGTGAGGTAGATGAGTGTGGACTGTGTGAAGCCTGATGTGTGATGCCGTATGTAGGAGCAGAAAACATGTATTGCGCTATTCATCGTTTGGACTAAACTAGAGTAAAGTTTTTCATGCTGACACTTAGACACCCTGCCAGGTTTGTTTATTTATTTTTTTCACATATGCTCACCTGCTGGAGAGCCATCGTTGCCTACAGGTGTGCTGGTGCAGCTCCTGTCCTGGTTGGAGGACTCAGAGGAGAGGCCCAACGGGCTTCCCCCTCCTCCCATGTAGTCCATGTAATCATCCGTCTCATCCATGATGGCAGAGGAGAAGCCAGAGTTGATACCAGACTGGTTCGCCGCATGCCCCGACATCATGCCGGACGCGTGCTGCATCTCATCCGCCCTCTGCCCGAGTGGCATCACCTGGGAAACAAAAATGGTCTTTACTGCAAAGGGACATCAAACAAACATCTGAGGATAAAACGTGTCATTAATGCAGGTGTTGTCTCTTGGCACGCCATCAAGAATTTCTAAAGACATCTTCCTCTGAAAGAATGAAGCCTGCACTTCTGTCATTAAACGATGGCTTCAAAATGAAAAAAGAACAAAGAGAACTAGAAAATCCACATGTTTAAATTTACGTACGGTACAGTACGAACTGCCAGAGTTAAGTGAGGAAAAAGAATACACCCCAGTGAGAAAAATTCATTAAAAGAATGTCAAGAGTGATTTGTCATTTACTGGTATGACAGGATATGAGCAGTATGATCTTTTTTTTCACCCAACAGCAAATGAACTTGTTACTCTTTTACCTGTATGTGACTCACAGAGCAGGAAACGGCATTTACAAAAACAACAGAACTCGACACAAAAGTCACGCAGGCTTTGGATTCTGACAAAACAAAAAAATTCTGAGAATTTTTTGTTTGAGTTGAAATAAAAAATTTAAAAAACAGATAGGAGTCTCTTTTCTAACTCAATAAAATGACATTACGAAATTGAAAATAAAAATATCCTCTCAAAAATAAGTTTTGGAGTTAAACGCTTTAGTAGATCATTTGCTCTTTTTCTCATTTTTCTCTTTTTTTTTACAAACAGATGATTTCCATAACAATGCTTGTTTTATCATCTAATTGCAGCAGAAATCACAACTTAAACTTTGTGATTCTTAGTTTAAAGTTTATTAAAAGTTATGTTCCTTTTAAATATTCTGCATTTTTTGCAGAGAAAAACTGTCAAAATAAACCTCTTTGAAAGAGAACCCCCTTTACCCATCTGCGCTGCATAAATACCTCATTGAATTGCCATGTCAAAGGTGCCTGAGATACTCAGCTTTGTTGGAATATGTGTCGATAAACTATTCAGTACTTACAACAGTATTGGTTTGAGCACGCTGGGTGTACTTAGATAATTACCCTTTTCAGAGTGGCATGTATCAGATGTCGCTGCCTGTGTGTGTGTACCTGGGATGGGACTCTGTCAAAGTTCTTCCCAAGCATCCGCCTCATGTGTTTGCGAGCGTGTGAGGTCATCTGGTGCTTGAGCAGGAAGGAGAACTGGCAACCCTCGCGGATGCAGTGGAAGTGGCTGTTGACTTGGTTATACTTGCAACCTGCGAGAAAAAGAACCGGCACCAGTTGTAAACTCTCCGTTCGCAGATTAATTTATCTTGGGCTCGTTGTGCGGCGTCTGAGAGCGCCTCCCGCTTTAAACGCAATATCATCAGTGAGCCGGTGTTATGATTAGATCAAACACAAAGTGAAATATTTTTAGGTTTTTTTAATTTCATGATATAGCTCTGACAAAAGAGGGATCGGGTTTCAAAGTGTTTCGGAGTGTACATGTAGGAGGAATATTAGATCACTCCAGTGTCACACTGAGCAAGTCAAGGCTTCTGTGCACTAAACCTGTGGAGCTCTTTTATTACACTGACATGCTTTATTCAATTAGGAATTTACATAAATAAATTCTCATTTTCTGTGGGCCAATAATGCACACACCCCTGCAAACCAAAGTAAATATACCATTATTACCATATTAAATTCATTTTTCAAAGTATCTCCATTGTCAGTTTTCCTTTTGTTCTGCATTGCACTGCTGTCTGCTTCACACTCTTCTGTTCTTTTCCCGTGTTTTAACCGGTCTAGCTCTAATTGCTTTATGATTTCAAATTAAATGAATGTTCCGTTTTGTGTCTGTTAATCAAATACCATTATATAAAAGCAGGCAGAAATAATTGAAAGAGCAACATGCTGGGCAGGTGCTAGCATGTCAGTAACCATGGCACCCAGTTTAAGAGCACAACACGTCTGTGTCATCAAATAGCTTTTGCACACACAATGTTTCAAACACGCAAAGTTGAGCAAATAGCAGTAACCCCCGTGACATGGAGGGCCTTTTGTGAGACAGAAACCAGGTAACATCATCAGCGGTGTTCAGTTTAATGTCGCTGCCATGGATACTGGCAACCCATCAATTCTTTATGACTGGAGTGCTTGCGATGGTAATCCTTTCTGTTTTTTTCCCCCCCAAGCCCCGAACAATACAGTTGGCAGATCAGGCTGGGGACAAAAAACAGCTGTTTAGGGCCTGTTTTTGTTTGCTTTGTCTCTGTGTTCTGAAAAGCTTGTGTAACCGCCTGAAAAAAACAGATCACTTTTAATTCATTTCTGTGCGATGGCAGCGGCGGCTGTGAGGCGCAGCTTCAGAACACAAACAGGCTAAACCAGACAAGCCGGATAATTAACAAACACAAACCTAATTGCTCATTTCTGACAGGGGCAAAAGGAAGAAGAAAACAACCTGGATGTGATTGCCCCCTTTGACGTTACTGCTCATATAGCACAGGCAAGACTACCTTTGGGACTTGAGGTGCCATTGTGAATATGCAAAACACAGCAACAAAAAAAAAAAGCTACGAGGCTGACTTGTTTCATGCCTCTTAAACAAGTCGCATAGCACGACACTGTGTTTGCCAACACTGGTCTCTCTCCCTCTGTAAACACACGCAGAATATCCTCCCGCAACAGCCACCGAAAATCAATCTACATCTTTCTCAATTTAACACCTTTTAATCCACATCCCTCTCCTTGTGAAATCTTATCAAAAGCTTGGTGTGTTTAGACATGAAGGGCTTGTGGGATGACACAGAGGATGAGAGGTAAAGACGGCAAGGTGAAAACTTTTACAGGATCAGAAGTGTTTTTGTTTCTTACCCAGCCTTCCACACTCCTCCCTCTTGGTGAAGTATTTGAAGCCGTTGGCGGCACGGCGCTCTGCCTTCTCGTGCTTCTTGACGTGCCACGGCAGCTTGGTGGTGATGTTAGTGACAAAGAAGCAGCCGGGCCGCAGGCAGTGATAGTGGCCCCTCATTCTGAACTCGCAGTGCTGCGGGAGAGAGGCACATCATTTCCAATTTCATGAGTCAAATGTGGTGAATGTTTGAAAGCCACGGGAGTTGATTAACACTATTTGATGTTCCTTTTTGTGCAAAGTTAACGCGAACACCGCACACCGCTTCTCCGTAAACATAATCAACACCTCACAGTCCTTTTCCCTGTCTGGTCATTTGGAGCATCCCGCATTTCTTAGCATGATGACTTTTTTTTTTCTTTCTTTTTTTTTTTTTTTCTCCAGGCTTCCCACAAACACCCCTCCTTTGTAACATGTCTGTACACCACCATCTGTTTGTGAGGCTCAGATCCCAGAGGACTGGGCCAAATAAGATCTGCTCAGTTCAGGAGATGAAGACTAAAGGGGGGAGGAGGGGGAGAAGGAGAAGAAGGAGGAGGAGAGGGGGGACTTTTTGTGAGAGGGGTGATTTTCGACACATTAATGAATTCATTTAAACGGTTCTCCAAATACGGGCTCATGAGAGCAGGCAGGGGCTGCCATTTAGGTTTCATTTGCGAAGCATTCCCCTGATTTTTGCCCTATTCCAGACAGCCTTGTTTACTGTGCAAGTGACAATGATTTATTGGGTAATATCAGCTAAATTGGCCTTTTCTGAGAGGAGAATGCGGCAGTCAAAATGACATCATTGACATATAAACAGGCATTACTGGGGTGAGTCGACTGTCTTTTTCAGCAGAGATGGAAGACGGGGAGCAGCGGTTGTGAAAGCCTTGAGTCAAATAACCTCAAACACTGGTCTAATAGATAGCATACTTCATGCTTAAAAAACTCTGGGAGATGACAGTAGGTGATTCAGGCTGAGATATCGAGGCGCACGCTCACCTGGTTGGGACAGAGACACTGGAGGGAGAAGTAAGAAAACTGGTCGCGGATGTTGACCAGGTTGTTGTTGGGGTTGATGTGGTCCAAACAGTGGGACTCAGCTTTGCCGGATGTCTTGCACACATACTTGCAATTCCCGAACAAGCAGTGGAAGTGGAACTTGTTTGAGTACTTGCAGTCAGTAGCCAAACAGGGATCACTAGTTGAACGAAACAGAAAATATACATTTTAATCAAAACTTTGGTCCAAAGAGGAGAACACACACACATTGTGGTGCAAGTCAAAAAGACATAGACAAATGTTTTCCCTACTTCTCCTGGAACTGCAGGAAACCAGGCTTGACTTGGGGCTTAGCATTCTCCAGAGAGGTGGTGGCCAGCGGAGAGTTGGCCGGCAGGTTGGGCATCGAGGCCGGCATCTGAGGGATGCTGCCGGTCAGCTGCTTCCAGGCCAGCAGGGAGGAAGGAGGGGAGCTGTAGCCACCGGAGGAGGGGAGGTGTGCCACATCCATGGATGGATTGTTGGCCATGGAGACGGGGGCGGCGGGCTGCAGAGGGGCTCCCTCCCCAGAGTCTTTGCCCTCGCTGAACTGAGGCTCCGACTTCACTTTCAAGGTGGCTCGGAGGTGAAAGCTGAAAAACAAGATGGGAGCTTCATTTTTATGTTGATCAATAAAAACCAAAAGCTGAAATGTGGAAAGGGTATATTTTCTGATTATGAACCAGTGTGGCACTCACTTAGCATGTTTTATGGCCCCATCCACTGTGCTGAAGAGTGCACCGCAGTCCTCTACCAGGCAGTGAAAGTGCACTTTCTGAAGGAAGTCGCACTGAGCCTCACAGAAGTCATCTGTGTCAAACCTTCACGCAGACAGAAAATGAGGACAGTAAATTTACCGAACAAACAGACAAACAACAAACAGTGAGCGGACAACTGGTTCAACTCCTCAGCTGACGGTAAATACAGTAAGTCTGTCGTACTGTAAGTCATCACACATTCCCCCAAGACTGGAATTATTACGTTTCAGGGGGTTTCCAGTGCTACTGTATATGAGGAGAAGTATTTACAGGAAAAGCCTCGTCTGTGTACAGTACATTAAAGCACTCTGACTGTTTTCTTACCATCAAAATGAATGAGTCAAGTCTAACCACTCACTGCACTTCCTGCATGTTTGTATACCTGCGGAGGTATGTCCTCCAGATCTCAGTGGGTTTCTCTGGCACGGGCCTCTTCAGCACTCGGTTCAGATACTGTGCTGCCTCGGCGGTATTGCCGCCCTGGCCCGCCTCCAGCTCCGTCTTCAGGTTCATGGTGTTGAACAGGCCAGGGTTCACCTGTGACATCTAGGAAAACACACAGCACATAAACAACCCAGCTGCTTGGTTAGCAGAGCATACGTAAGCTGGGAACCTGCACATGTTACTGAGAGTGTGAGAGCTAACACACACACACACACACACACACAAACGATCAGACACACACAAATGTTTTGGCGAGGCAAAAAAGCGCAGCCAGATTTACAAACATCCAGGCTTTTGCTTGAGTGCAGGCCAAGCGTGTTTGCCAAGCGTCCTCGGGGAGTTACGTTTAACCCTTTTATGTGATGTGGTGGCTTGAATCAAAACCCCAGAAAAAAGAGCTGACATGACATGAGGAGCTGTTGGACAACAGGTCTTCAAGCTCCTCCACTGTCTGGGTTTAATGACAGAGGAGGAGAGCAACTCTGAAGTTAAGCTCTCCCGGGGAGAGGTTTTAAAAAGACGACACGTGTGTCCGTCTGTGGGGAGGAAGCAGGTGGGGGGAGGGAGGAGGCTCTGACCAGTTGGCAAGGGTACAGAAAAAAAAAAAAACCTGGGGCTGATCAGTGATTACGGCATCAATATGATGAAAACCACCTAGCACATTTATATCAATCAGATAAGATGTACGATCGAGACAATGTCCATTTTAATCTTCACAAAATAAAAAAAGCACACATCTAAATTTCCATACGCTAACATTTAGCGTGGTAAAAAATGAGGGCAGCGCCTTCCTGCTTTTTTTTCCTCCTCCGACTTTTTAATCAAATAATTTACAAACTCTATAAATAAATGCGGAGCGAGGCGAGGGAAGAAAAAGTATAAAGGAGGAGAAAAAATGGACGTCGAGTTCAAAACAGCTCATCAAAAAACAAACATCTCTATATATCTGGCATGGCACCCAGCTACTGCTTCATTATATTAATTTGTGAGAGGTGCAGTGAAAATTACACTGTATGAAAAATGGCTGGAAAATTTAAATGATACAAACTCATCTTATTAGCGGTGAAACATTAAAAAACAAACAGGCCCCTCCGTGTCCCGCTAATTTGTCATTGGATGAAAGGCGTTTGATGGATGCATCTTACCTTATTCATAAGCGAGGATAAAAGAGATGTATTCCCTGGTACAGGGTGTCCGTTTGATTCATTACTGGAACAAGGAAAATGAACAATGTTTAGTCAAGATTTGCATGAGAACAGTAAATATTGCTATTTATCACGTAAGGTGTGCCTGTATAATGAAGAAGAAAAATGCTGTCTTCTTAAGAAATAAGATCTACTGTGAGTTGGAGGGAAAATTGGAGTTGAAGGTTTATATAAACATCCTTCTCTCGCGAAAATGGAGAAAAATGTTGTGGGTTTTATAATTGTATGCATGTGTTTATAAATGAGATATTTTTGATAAATAATTGTGAATATAACCCAGGCTGCCAAAAATGTGGGAATCATTTATCAATCATAGAAACCTCATTTTCCTTCTTGATTTATTTTTATTTTGTGAATATATCAGGTGAATTAATGACGAGAATCAACATTTTTTCACACAGTCTCGACCCTTTACGGCATGTATCAGCTGTTTACCTGTGGTCTTTCTTGCTCAGGTCCAGGCTGTGCTCCTGTGTGGAGTCCTGACTGGCCCCAGAGTTTGCATCCACTGGCTCCTGCTTCACTTGAACCAGATTGAACTGGCTGGCTGAAGTCGGCTGCCCGTTCCCTGAGGATCAAGCCAGAGAGGCAGAGGAGAGAAGAGACAACAAAGTTATTGTTGGTCAGCATTATTACCCTATGACGAGATCCAATCTGACTTCTGTCCTGGCCCGAAAAGAATACTCCGAGTGATAATTATTGCGAAATTATGTCAGGCCGTCAAGCCTTTTAAATGGTGATTGAGAGGCGGGAGATATGAGGGAAAAAGACTCCTTTTTCTGCAGCACTTGTCACAACTCATTTGCCAGGCTGCCTCTTAACTGGTCATTAAGTGAGATGCTAATGCTGAGGGAAAGTGGCAGTCTCAGATTGGCCACCCCCCTCCCTTCCCACCTTCCCATGCTCCTCGTTGGCCTGACAACGGGCGGCAGCCAATGCCACTGAGCGTACCCACAAGGAACAGGGGTGCTATGTCGGTCAGATTGGAGCTGACAGCCAATCAGATTGGTTCAAATAGCGTGACCTCTCGATCACATTCTCCTCCAAATAGGTATTCAGTGGATGCTGTGAGCGAGGACAGGAGCGCTCAAATGAAATAAATAAAGACCAGGGGATGACGTGGGGTAAAACTGCTGACAGGAAGGTGAATTCTGCCCCACCCCCGATCCCCGAGGGATTGAAATATTAATTTGTCCTGAGGCTACACAGAGAAAGCATGGCTTTTGGTAGACAATAAGTGGTGTTTTATTTTTAAAGGGACTACGTGAGAGGGAGGGGTGACCCCTCCGTAGCCTCTCAGACACCGTTGAGACCGGAGAGCACCGACGGCTGTGATTGGTTTGGTGAAGAAATCTGTTGTTTAGGAATCGGAGGCTGGAGCTGAGGGATAGTGACAGGCAAGGTCATGGGCAACCGAGTGTGTGCCCTTGGCCCTCAGCCTGGTGAGGCCCCTTCTCCTTTTTCTTGCTGGGGAGAAAACAAGAGCAGCCTACGTAAGGGGTGGAAAACCGACCAGAGTTCCCCCCTTTGCTACAAGATGACCCAGAGACATATCAGGCAGAATAGGAGTGGAAAAGCCAGTCTTGGGCCTTGTCAGCTGAAAGCAAGGAGATGAGGAAGTGTCAGTGTCAGTTCAGCTTGACAATGGCTGAGGTTGGAGGGGCTGGAGGTGGAGGGTGCAGAAGGGGGGGGGTTAAAGGAAAACAGCAGTCAAACAATTTTGCGTCTGGGTTGAGGTCACTGAACGCTAACCTCCTTCCCTCCCCCCTCGACTCGATAAGAATACCACCAAAATTAACTAGCCAGACAGATCCTGCCTTGTCATTGACAATTAAATCAACACTAAGAACAAATGAGAGCACATTACATCAAGAGCAGCCGCTCACTATATGATCTACATATGATCATTAGGCAGATTAAAGCATTCCTTCACTCTATCAGAGGATAGGTTGCATGTTAAATGTGGATTATAATGCATAAGTCTCTTATTCTGCAGCACATCATGAAGTTATTTTTTTTTTCTATCTGCTTCCCAAAGAAGGAGAACAAATGAGTTTGACTCAAAGCAGCTTCTTTCTGGAAATTATCCAGGAGTAATGTATCACCATGTAATTACTCGGGATAAGATACAGAGCTTGTGAAAGATCATTTGTACTGTGTGTCTAATTAGTAAACCCTTCAGATGCTTGAATCTCTGGGAAAAACACTTAGGGGTAAATTAGAGCGGAACATTAATAAAAAAAAAATTACTGAGAAAATACTGAAAGCAGAAACAGGAAAAATGCACAATTCACCACAACAGAGGTGAAGTTTCACAACCCTATGAAAAAATAAACACTGAAAAAAATAGCCACAAACACTGCAAATTTTCTCACACCTTTTTGACAGAGAAGCACAAACCACTTCCTCCTCATTTTAGCCCCAAATGTCCTGTTCACACATTTTATGAAGCAAATATGAGAAACAAAACTGCAGCTAAGCCTCCATCCTGCAGCGTGCACTCAACTTTTTACGAGAAAGTACGATTGAGGCAGACAAGCTCATATCTAACCAGCTTTGTTATCCAGCAGAGAGATCTGAGATGCAGCCTCTCAGCGAGACAAATGAGAGGGGAGGTGAAGGCACCATCTGTGGAGGCCCCACCCTCAGTGGGGGCCTTCCCGGTGCTCAGACTACCTGCTGGAAGCCCAGAGGTGGAGCTCAGCCTGACAGCCTGGGCTCAGCTCGGCTCCCCGGAGCAGCTGCCCCGGCTCTCTCCCAGGGCCTGTCCTGCTCCAGGAACACCACCAGGAATTGTAATCCTTCCCAGTCCTAACATCCGGAGATGCTCCCCCTTGCAGCCCCCATTTACAATCCGCACCCCACCTGCTCAGGCTCAGCGCAGGAGGCCCCGCTGCTCCCGCATGCAAGGCTGTGCTCTGCAGTGCATTCTCAATTTAATGCTTTAACTTCATTTTCATTTTCAGAAGGTTTTGTTTAGAGCAATGTGATAACCGCAGACAAGGCAATTACCTCCAAAATTTATGTGAATTGTGTTTATGCTAAATAGATATTGACATGTTTTTGTGGGAACAGAAGGTTTCTAGAAATTCAAAAAGTGTGTCTTTGCTGATGCATGCAAGTGTGTCTGAGTTCTTGTATCAGTGAAAAAAAAAAGAAGCCTTTTTCTCAGCTCTGGTGCATTGAGTCATTTCTGCCCGAGTGATTTCTGTTTTTTTTTTTTTTTTTTTATCAGTTTGCATAGAGGATACGGAAAAGAAAAAAAACCATTTTTTTTTCTTTTTTTGTTCTTGCAATTTCTGAACTTAATTTCATTCCACCTCCATTTGCGCATACACAGATAAGAGACCAATGATGAGGAAACATGTTCGACACAAGCCCCAGGAGCCCCCACTCTGAACATCATAAGAGACTTTTACAGGCTCTACTCTCCCCTGTCAGCGCATTTATCTCCAAATGGATTGTGGGTATCTAGCAAACGATCAACACAATAACAAGCCCAGAGCAGAGGGCCATGCCTCCGGTATGTCCCTTTAAGCCTGAAAGCAGCAGTTTTTCTGCCTGTCTCTCCACCGTGGGATAGTGATAGAAATGACCTCTGAGTGCACTTTCTCGTCTCTGGCTGTAGTGAAGTCCACACACACAGAAACAAGGATGTGGCTGACAAAGCCCATGAGGTTACTGTTTGTCAAATATTTTAGGACCTCTCTCTCTAAATAGTGCGACAAATAAAGCTAACCTTTACTGCTGACTACCAATTTATTTATGTGTTTCTGATTTGCGAGTGTGTTAAACTGGTTCAGCATTAATCAAGAGGAAAAGGAGTAATTAACAAGGCTGCGTTTTAAATGAAACGGAAGGTTTTTTTTGCATTAATTAATTAACAGCTGTGTTAGAGTTATTTATTTTTTCCCAAAGACATTAAATTTACAATAAAATCATGAAAAAAAGTGAAATACCTAAACAATTATTTCACTGTTAAAATTGGTCATTTTTTTAACTCACTGCTCACATAAAATGAGTGAACACTGTTTGACTCAAAAAAACTGACGCACACTGATGACTTCTTGTGAAGTGACTGACCTGCGTCTGGGTTGTTGGGGGGCTTCAGAGCAGCAGCTGCCAGTCTGGCCATCATGGGTGAAATCAGACCTTTGCTTGCTGAGATCTTCTCCATGATTGAGGAGGTGGTGAAGGAGGTTGGAGTAGTCGCCATGGCTCCTTCCGCTCCACCTGTGGAGCAGCCTTGGGTCAGTGAGTCGGTAGGCATGGAGTGGGCCCCAGAGGATACGGCTGATATCAGGCTTGCGGCTGGCTGAGGTGGCTGGAGGGGCAGCCTGGGCATGAGGGGGAAGAACGGGTTGGAGGTGGCCAGAGCGCTGTTGGGAAGAGCAAGAGCAACAGGCATGTTGCTGGGCAGGGCCTGGGACAGCAGGCTGGACATACGCTGTCCTGCGCTGGATAGCGAAGGTGCAGGTTTGAGGGCGTGGCCCGGTGTAGAGGAGGAGGAGACAGCGGTGGTGGGCGTGGCCAACAGGTGTGGTACAGTGGTGGACTGCTGGGTTGTGGGCGAGGCACTCAGGCTGGAGTTCTTGCTGCTGATGGCCGAGAAGTCCATCAGGTCATCGTTGCTCGACTCCTCTGGCTCGTCCTTCGGCGCCAGGAAGGAGGAAGAGAGGCCCATGACGCCCGAGGAGCGGATGTGCCGGCGCTCATGTTTACGCTTGTGGGAGGTCATCTGGCTGGTGGAGGTAAAGGTGAAGCCGCAGCCTGAGCGGATGCAGTGGAAGTGGTTGGTGGCCTTGCTGTAGACGCAGCCCTCGTACTTGCACTCCTCATACTTATAGAACTTCTTGAAGCCATCTTTGGCATAGGCATCATCCTTGATGTGGTAGCTCTTGTGCTTCTCAATGTCACACTTGTTCTTGAAGGTGAATGTGCAGCCTGGGCGTCTGGGAAAAAAAAAAACAATGGAAAATAAAGGGAAAATGTGATTAGCTATGACGCTCTGTTACCACCTCAGTGCCTTTGAGAGTCATGGAGAGGGTCCACATGATTCAAATAGTTCACAATGGAGGAATGATAACTCAGGCGGTTCAGTAACACAGCAGCAGCTCATTGACACGTTGCCACCTGCAACCTTTGCCAGAGGGATACATTCCAGAGAGGGGGTTTGAATCAACTAAGTGATTCCCTACATCCATTGATAACAGTTGTGGTGTATGCTCTTGGAAATAAGAGCTTGATTAAAACTTAAAAGAGTCAAAGCCTTTTAATAATACTGTTCGTAAATTACCTGCTCCCTTTTATATTTATATAATGTTTTTTTTTTCCAATACCTTCTTACTGACTCGATGATATTCAAAAATGCCAATGGTGCAGCCAAGAAACAGGGAAGCCTTTATTTATGATTCACTTATGATGTTAGACTTTAAGTTTCTTAAAATTTCCTTATTATTTTTATAATAAATGTCCCATTCTTTTGTTTTAGCTGCTGATTTGTTGGCTGTGCTGGGCCTCTGTAGCAACAGTGTTTTTACAGCATTAATTAAAAAATGATTAAAAAAAAACAAACAAACAAAAAAATTATTTGAATGCATAAATGCTTACTACAAATTTTAAAAAAAGGCAAAATAATCCACCACATTAAGTTTTTTTTTTTTACCTGCAGTGGAAGTGTGTTGTCTTCTGTCCGTAGAATTGACACCCGACTGTGCCGCAGTCCTCAGTGGCGCGAAATCTCTGGAAGCCGTCGTTGATCAGCTGGGCATTCTTTTTATGAAAGTTTTCATGGGTCATGACATCCGAGGTGCTGGTGTACACCTTGCTGCAGCCCACCTGCAAAGTGAGAAACAGAGCAAGGCAATCAAAAAACCGAGATCTGGGCCCGCAGCAGACATGAGAGTTTCAGTTTGCAAGAATGGTTTCAAAAAAGCCAACTTCTAAAGATGCGGTGTGTTCAAGAGAATGTGTATACAAGTACATGTATACAAGCCGTACAGA
This sequence comes from Acanthurus tennentii, assembly GCA_029783805.1. NCBI lineage: Eukaryota > Metazoa > Chordata > Actinopteri > Acanthuriformes > Acanthuridae > Acanthurus > Acanthurus tennentii. Next base: position 9,564,516 of record JAPZDZ010000002.1, on the reverse strand, counting down.
CAGGAGATCAGTGTGGTTAAGAAAATGCTAGTGGCCTAGAAATGGGTGGAAAAGGTTGTTGTCGCACATTTACAATTTAATTTGTGGTAAAGCGCATCAGAAAGGTTCAACTCTCAAGCTAAACCTGTGAGTTGGAAACAATGTTGTTATTGCCATTGTTGGAAAAAGAAAAAAAAAATGTGACTGGAAATAACAGTGGTCACATCAGGCAGCTGAAACTATACTTCCTTCCTGGCAAAGCTGCCTTTTAGAAAAAATGAGATTCATATTTGGAGGGTGACAGTGCAGTCACCACAAGCTTACTGTAACTCTGAGAACGAAGTTAAAAGGTGGAGGGGGCAGAGGAAAGCAGACAGGAGAAAGATGACTGTCTTGGTCTTTAGTTTAAAATGTTCTGGTACTCAGGAGTCCTCAGCGCCAGCAGAGGTGGAAAAAAACAGGTAATGTTTGAATTAAAAGCAGCAATTGTATATCATCCCTGGCACTTTTCACCCTTACAAACGGGGCAACTTCTCCATATTGAGTCAAACAATGAAAAAAATGCCTCTCTGTTTTTTTCTCCCCTAAATCAAGAGAGCCGATGCCAACATCTGCAGGTTCTCAGGGACTTTTAAAACAAGGGCTGAAACGTCCTAATAACAATTACGCCGTTAGAGGGGTTTAAAAAAGAATATATCTCAAGCCATCCTCCGCTGCGCTGCTGCCCCGCCGGCGAGAAAGCTCTCGGCACAATGACACATTGAAAATAAGCAGATGTAAAAAAAATTAAACAAATCCAGAAGGGGGAATAATCTTCACCTAGCTGCTTGGTACTAAAAGATGAAAAATGTGTAGTTTATATAAACACCTAACTGAATTTTATCCATGCCAATTAAGGAGCGAGAGAGCGAGGAGGTGTGGAGGAAGCCCCAGCAGCCTCACGTGTATTCACCCTTTTTTTCAGTTTTCTTTTATTTACTTTAGGACACGTTGTGTTAAACTGCTCTTTCAAGACACTTTGTTGTTGATGAGAAAAGTGTGGACCCGTGTGACTCTTAAACATCTCAAAGGCCTCTGTGTCCTCTGAGGGGCCTGACTTTCCAGATCTGGGCATCGTCTACATCAAGATGCCCTGCGACTCCTTTCTGTCCTGAAAAGTTGTCATTGCTGCAAAAAAAAGTGAATTTTGGGCCCTTAATGGAACAGAACCAGGCTTAAGGCTTTACATAAAGTGTGTGTGATCGGGTTTACTGACAGCCATGTGAGTTGTGTGGCTCTGGAATTTAAACTGGGTGATGAATTATGCATATTATATTTCACAATTGTTATCGTCATAAGGGACATGTGGGTTGTTTGTACAGTATGTGATAAACGTGTGGCTAAATGTGCAGATAATTTTCTGTTTCCATTCGTGTGCATTTGCTTTTCTATTTCTGCTGGCCAAGTGTGCATGTTTGTGGGGGTTTCTTGTGGGTTCAAACGTAGGTGGAGGGCAAGGTGTGAGTCTGCGTAATGTACCTGCATGCAGTGGTAATGGGTGCTTTTTCCGTTGAGGTGGCAGCCATGGTAGTAGACGCTGCAGTCGTCCAGAGGGCTGAAGCGCATGAAGCCGTGCTGCAGGGAGTTGTCCCTCTTCTTGTGCATGTTGTAGTGCCTGATTACATCCTGCTTACTGGTAAACCTCTGCAAGAGTGGAGAGGGGAAAATGTACGGCAACAGGTTGGTGTTTATTTAAACCAGTCACAGAATCAGCAACAAGTCACTTTATCTCTGAGGAAGCAGCTGCAACATGCAGGAGCCAATTGGCAGGTGGGGAAGGCTGTGCATACTGCAACGGAGAGGGCCGGGATGCCTTTAAACATGACGGGTTCTGTGCTTATTTATTTACTTTGCATACTTAAAGTTGTGGCCTGTCCAAATGCGGCAACAACGGCCGCGGGACTTTCTGAGCGCGGAAGAAGCTTCCACACAAACCATAACGTACGTTTCACACACGCCCACCGTCTCCACACTATGCTTTCCCTTCCACCAAAATGTTTTTTTTTTGTTTGTTTTTTTTTTAATTAAGATGAATCAATTGACATGCAAGATCACAGTTCTGATGTTTCTGGCTCTGGAAAAACTATGTTCCATGCAGATGGTTTCTCAGACGTGCACAGGGGAAAACAGAAGACAACAGAAACAAGCAAACAAACAAGCCAACCAAAAAACGTTTTCCCTTTCAATTCGCTGAGATATGACTCCATTTTTAATTAAAGCATTATAACTCGCTTTTGGTGAAGGCTTCGCCTGTAATGATGAGTGAATATGCAAACAGACCCGCCTTCTAAAATTACAAAATAATTAAATAAATAAAACAATCCCTCCCACACCCAGGAATCAGGAAGGGAAAGAGAAAAAATCACTCCGCAGAGACCTGAAGCAACCAAATCTGCTGTAATTGGGCTTAAGCTGATGTTACAGAAACTGTAACGGGAGAAGCGCGAATCAATGAGACAGTTCTGTCTTCAATCCATATTTATCTGCAGTTGAGGGAAAAAACATCAGAAAGAACTATTCTAAAAAGCAACTAATTGCTGTACAAAGTAGGGTAATTGCTTTGTGTCATGTGTTCCACTTGCGCGCGAGCAAAAAAGCAGAGATCTCACACAGCTGTTCATTCCCTCGCTCTTGGCCTGTTTCCCACCGCATTTTTCTGAGATGTTTGACTCCTGTAGGAGCAAACACTTCATTAGGATTTTTAATCCAGCTGATGAATACCTCGGATTTATCGCTTTTTTTGAATAATTTTGCCTGGAAAAAAAAACGCAAGAGCTCAGCGTTGGGCTTCGGGCTTTCTGATATCTAATGTTTAATGATGACCGGAAGATAAGTTGAACTGCGGTCATGGTACATTCGATCCATCAAGCCGTCCAAAATAGGCCATGGAGAGAGCTGACTGGGAAAAAGATCTCATTTTCAGTTGAGTGGTGATGAAGGTTGGGAGCCACTTGCTACATTTATTTTAGGATTCCCACTAGTGTGGCAAGATGCACACTCTCCCTCATGTACAAGCCCATGAAAGGAGAATGTTAAGACTCAGCCAATCGCCCCGAGGCTGGCAGTGGGATAATATTCCAGGAGAGTGTGTCATGTAACATTTCATGAGTTATCGCTTCGAATGGAGCTGCTCATCACTGCCTGCTTGTTTTTTTCAGGGTATTGACATCCCCGAGAGCTGGATTCCAAAGCATATCTGTGTTTCAACCCAACGCGAAAAAGCAACAGAGAAATGTGGACCTGACCGTGGAAATTACCATGATAACCTGAACTAACACTCTAAATAATGACATGAAATGATTTTCCTTTGTATTCCTCCAAGAATGTGTCCCATCAGACTGTGAAGTGGGATTCATGCAGAAAATTAAAGCCTGGATCTGTAATGCTTTTCACCACATAAACAATATTTATCGAGCGTTAATCTCTCTTGATCAGGAGCAGACAAAGGAGATTACAGCTGAAGATGGCTTAATTCAGAAAATTGTTAGGAAAGGAAGGAAAACACACAGAGCTCTGGCTGTGCGTGGATTTTTGACATCTTTGACAAATCTTCCTGTGTTTGTCTAACTCTCTCAGGCCATATGCCACTGCAAACACGGGGCCTGTATTATGATCTGCTCTGTGTTTTTTCTTCTTCCTGTGCCATACATGACAACTCCTGGGACCAGGACAAGATTAATAACGTGAAAGGGGATTAAAGGCAGGCCCCGAGTCAGTGGCAGATGTCTTTAGCAAAAAAAAAAAAAGAGAAAAGAAAAAAAAGGAACACAAAGATGAAAAAGGGCCATATTTCAAGCATATTTACAATTAACCCTTGTGATAAAAGGCCAACTGTCAAAGACCAACTGTGCCAGGAAAGACGCCTGAAAACTGAACAGATGTAAACACCCATTGCCTGTTTGGGAAAGCGAAAGCCAACAAACTTTTCATGCTAGTAGACTTTGGCTGGGTGTGACGATGACACATTATGATGTTTGTCTATTCTTGGATCAACACATTCCCTTTGCCTTGTCCGGAAAAAATGTTTAGCTTTAAGTCACCTAACCTTGAAATGAGAACAAATGAAACGTAAATGCTGACTAGTTTGACCAGTGATCATATTTTTAGTCATATTTTTTCTCATTGTGTAAGAACCTGTGACACAACAAGGGTTTTTATTGATGTTTACAGCACACATGAGAAATGTAAAATGTTTATCTTGGCTTTGAAAAGTTGATAAAGTACTCACGCTCACCTGGTAGTTACACTCAGGGTCCATGCAGTGATAATGCTCCCTGTACTGGTAGGCACAGTGCACATGTCCACAGTGTTGACTTCCAGAAAACCTGAAAAAAACAAGTTGCATTAATACATTTAAACAACATCAAGACCTGTGCATTCATCAGAGTGTATCGCACAGAGAGCAGTCACAGGGATGAAAAAAAAAAGCTGAATGATGAAGCAGCTTGGAAAGATGTTAGTGTGATTCCAAAATAATCAACAGCAAATCAAGAATGATGAGGGAAGAAATGATTTGAAATACCAGGAACAGCACACACATACACACACACACACACACACACATATAAAAAAACAGGTGAAGGATTTTTCAAAGGCATTATGCTTGTCTAACCTTCAAAGTAACACAGCTCACACCTTCAAACTGACTCCTGCTTTCCACACTGCTGCAACAATTTACCCGTCTGTCACACCAATTTCAGCCAAATTAGCTCCATTTATTTCCAAAGCAGCCGTAAGAGACACTTATTACACTGAAACCCTTTCCCTCGACACGCATACGCACACACACTCAAGGATCGGGAACCCCATGACTACTTTATTTCTCGACGCCGTGAAAACCCTTGTCAAATCAATGCACAGTTCTTTCAGGTTAACCACAGTTTTTTTACTCTGCGAGGAAAAAAAAAGGTCAGGTATCCTGAGATGCAGGAACAGCTCCGTCTGCTTTTAACCCAAACCTTTTTACTGTCTCATATGGAATCCCCCCCCTCCAAAAAAAACAACAACAGATTTTAGTTGGGCGCTAGTTAAAAAAAAAAAAAGGCTGCTGCTTGCTACAGTACAGCCACTTTTACGGTGGTGATTATAAGCCTGACGATGATGACTGTTAAAATCCTCCAATTACCAGTGAAAACACACAAATAAACATTTGCACTGCTGCTGCCAAGAGCTCCATCTGCTAGTGCAGAGGAGAGGGGGAAAAGGGGGCTAAGTAATATTTTTTCCATCTCTCTTTCGTTTTTTTCCTTGTTAGGATTATCCCAGAGCTGCATTTACAGATCACTTTGCTGAGTTCATTAAGCTAATTGAACGGCATATCCACTACTCTTTTTAAGTTGGCTGTGTGAGTGTGTGTGTGTATGTGTGTGTGTGTGTGTGTGTGTGTGTATGTCTGTCTGGAAAAAGGTGATGAAGGTAGAGGGGGCTTCAGGAAGGTCTGATGGCTCTTTTAGAGAGGACAACACCGGGAGTCGAACTACGTGCGTGCACGCAATAAAGCCAACATATGTTGCAACCATAAGCGCTTCCTATGCTCCTCTTTCACATACATACACATGCACACACATTTACACTCACGAACACACAAAGCCCCCCCATCCCCTTGAGACTTTGGCCCACCCCTCTTCTCATTGCCCAGCTGTATCACTTTGCCTCTGGACAATTCCCACTTGCCGCGTCAGGGGGCCTAATGGGCCGCTGCTATTCAGCAGCAGATTAAATATTAATATCGCCACGATACAGAGATTGCAGCGCATCTCCAGTTACAATAGAGATACACAGATCAAAGTGCCGAGGCAATAGTGGGTGCATGAAAGCATTTAAAGAGTGAAAACTGCAACTAAACAGCACGCAGGAAGCTCTTTAAAACATCAAGCCACAGTGAGCTGAGAAGATGAAGAACTTTTTCCTCTTTTCACAAGATTTGAGTATGAACACGTTTACAAAGCCGGTTTTTAGTAATAGTGTGCACTCATTAGCCCCGGCTCCAAAGAGGACCCTCCCCCGCTTCTACCTCCCCTCTCGGTGCTACATTTGCCCTTTTTATGAGCCCTCCTTTTCCATTTTTTTTCCTCCCTCCTCTTCTATCCTTTCTCTTTTTTTCCCAACCCCAACACGGAAATTGAAACTGTATCTGGGCTTATCTGCAGCCTCCCCGTGCATCAACTGCCGAGATGTTTAGACAAATTTTATGCATTATGCAGCGCAAATATCAAAACAGTTCTTGGCAGTGCCAGCAGAAGCCTCATTAAAAATTCCTTAATTAAATCTTCTTGCAAAATGTAATCAGTCCAAGGAAGGGGTTTTGTGTGTGTGTGTGTGTGTGTGTGTAAGTGTGTGTGAGTGTGTGTGCAGAGGAGGACGCGTGTGTGTGTGTGTGTGTGTGTGTGTGTGTGCGTGCGTCTGTCAGTGCCAAGGCTTTGATTTGTGCCCTTCATGTTATGGCTTGGAGAAGTAATCATTAACGCCAAAGCCACTTTGGCTTTTCAAATGCTGTTTTTCTCTCTTTTTAAATGGAATAAACAAACAAGTGATAATCACCTTTCTAGTGTCGGCTCAAAATGAATCCAGAATGGGGGACATTGTTCTGTGTCCATTGAAACGCAAGATACCTCCCCTCCCCTGATGTTTTTGTCTTTGTCGGCATGAATGACTGACTTTTTTTTTTTTTTTTTTTTTACATCAGTCAGTTCCTCGTGTGTTTGACAATAACCGGCAGGACTCAGGTAGAACCTGGCCTGAGCTCATATCCTCTCCGTGTCGGTTAACGGCTAACAGGACAGATTTAAACAGAATTATGTTCTCTGTGTTTTAGTGTTATACACACCATGAGTATTCATTCAGCCAGTTACAGTAAACTACCATCAAACCATTTCACTTTCATTACCCCTCATCCTTCTACTTCCCCTCAGCACATAAATTGCAGTCTTTTCTTAATCAATTTACTGCACACAGAACATCCTCACACCAGCCAACGATGTAGTTACATCACTGAATAAAAAACACACCATCAGAGGATGGGAAAAGCTTCATCTCTGTTTTGGGTATATTTTTTCATTGGTGTAGCACATTGAGGGATTTGCATACCTGGCAATATATTTCTGGTAGAGGTTGATGTCATCGCTGGCGGGTTTATCTGGTGGCAGGCCATTCCTAATGCAACACCAAACACAAAAGAGACAGGATTAATGCTCAGGTTGGGCTGCCTGTTGTTAATAAAAACAAACTGACACAATATTTACTTACAAGCCGCTCCCAAACTTTGGACTATCAATATACATTTTCTTGTGGCATAACAGCGTTTTCATGTGCCGTATGAATCAGGGATGGAAGGCGCGCACTTTGATGCATGGTCTCCCAACCAATGAGAGGCAAAACGCAGGAGCAAAGGGACATTAATCTTTTATGGGGGTATTTTGGTGAGTGCTCATATGCAAAACTGGATAATGGGCATGTGGAAGAAAAGCTCTGAAAAGGTCTTTTCTGATCATCTCCAGGGGCCTTGGCTCTAAAACTGATGTCATGTTGTCTCCAATCAGTCTGGACTCAAAGACGTAAGACAACACTGCAGTTTCAAAAACATATGGATCGAGCTAATCGACTTAGTACCAGTTTCAACTCAATCGGATTGAGTTCAAAACAGGAAATCAAGAGGAATTTATCACATTAAAGAGGCGCGCTGAAGACTCTTTGTGCTTCTTGTCATCTGAGATGTGATTCCCCTTCACGAAGCAGGTAGCAGTGCTGCCTGTAGAATGACAGCCATAATACAGTATTGGTTCTGCTTGCTCCCTTTCAGAAATGGCATTTAGCTCCATGTGAGCAGCTCCACACGGGGGATGACCTGAGGTTAATCTGGCCCAGAGGGGAGGATGCGCTGCCAGACATTCTGCGTAGCACCCCCTCTCCTCCCTGTATACAAGCACCAGACTGGGTCAGTTAGCCAAGTTTGCAGCACCACTGAGCCCCAACCTGACAAAGGCCAAAGCCTGAGGGAGGGACGCCTGAGGGCTCTTGAACAGTGTCTTTGATAGGTCTTGACTAACTAGAGACAAGGTCAAAACCAATCAAACAGACTCTGGGAGCTGTTTCCTACTGGTAGTGCACACGACTGTAGGCTAGTTCCCCAAACCCCTCGTTTGCTTCCTTTAAAGTGCACTCGTCAGGCAGTGTAGAGTCGGCCCCTGTGACTCGCCGGGAGGTTAGTCATGGCTCCAAAGTAATTAAAGGGAGAGTTGTTACACCCTAGCCAAACGAAAGAAGTCAGTCACTTTGCGATGACTGTGCTAAATCAGTCTCCACGGAGTGCTACAGCAAGTAAACACTTCATGTGCCTTCGCAACTCATCATGTCGTGGATCTATTGGGCGCTGTGCGCTATTTCACGCTACACTCCTGTTTGCTGCTGTGGAGGTAGCAATTACCTTTGCGTTCGGCTAACTGACTCACAGTAGCAGTTAAGTGCATGTGAGCTTCACATCAGCTCCGAGGTGTTTCCACTGCAACCTGGAATCTTTTTTATCCCACCAGTGAACTTTAAAGTGGAAATTTAATGACAAGTTATACGATTTACGAACTGATCTTAAGTTGATGTACGTTGTTTTGATGCAAATAACTAATGCGATATCTTACATACTACTTTGCCAATTAAGGACAAACCTCATAGTTATAAACTTGAGAAAGAATGAGAAGCAATGCCATGAATGCTGTCATCTCTTGTGTTGCACAAGTACTTTGTATTCTATTGCCCCCGCAAAGTCTGTCAAGGACGTGATGTTTTCTGCCCCATTTTCTTTGTTTGTTTCTCTGTTTTTGTTGGAAATATACTGAACATATTTTATTTACATTTAGTAGGAAGTTTGTTCAATGGCAAAGGAATAATTTATCAATTTTTGGTACAGATGGTGCTGTTATGATTTGTAGCGCTAAACTTTTTTGGTAACCTAATCAGAAGTTTTCATGATTCTTTTTCTGTATAAAGCTATAAAATCCTGTAATAATAATAAAAAAAGTATATCCATTCATATTTTTATGCACCTTCTTCATTGCGTTTTAGGTTCATATTATGAAGTTTAAGTGGACTTACTTCACGGAGGACACAGTGCCCGTGGTGATGGAGTCAGTCTTGGAAAAGCTGGATTTTAGGTAGTCAGAGGTGTTGAAGCTTAAATGTCCTGTCTGGTCCATTGTGAGCCCTGGAGCAATGCTGGCCCCTGCTGCAGCAACAGTGGGGACCCCAGGGGCTCCTGGGTTACCTGGCGCTGTAGCGAGGACATTGGGCATCATTGTGGCCTCAGGATTTCCTGGCATGAGCTTCTGAATTGTTCTGACGTCGTACTTTGAAGGGCGGCCCACTTTGCCAGTCTTAAAGGCGATGGCTCCGCCCATGTCAGGGTTGCCCTCACCAGGCTTGAAGAGGTGCAGAAACTTGACGTTCTCCAAGTCGTACTTGGAGGGTCGCTTGTAAGCGTTACCGTTCTGATGCTGTAGACTCTCACCCATCTTCAGCTTCTGAATGTAGAAGTCATACTTGGAGGCTCGGGACACCATGTTCTGGATGTGAGAGGGATTTGGTGGCTGGGAGGTGCCCAGCTGAGGTCCTCCTGATGGTTTGTGGTCCAGGCTGGAGGGGTAGATCTGTGCCTCGGCCCCTGGGAGGCATCCGGAGGTCTGAAGCATGGTAGCGCTTTTTTCTTGGGCCAGTTTTGAGTTGAGGTCTTCTGGTTTGGGTGGGGAAGCATGCACGGGCCAAGGTAAGGTCTCGCCGGCTTTTAGCTTGCGGATGTACTCTTCGTACTTGGAGAAGCGGGCGCGCCGTGAGGCCTCCTCACTGCTGAGGGATGAGGGGTCTGAGGTAGCGGCTTTGAGCTTCTCAAAGCTGATCTTCTTGGTCAGCTCATCCCTTACCTGCTGGTCATCATAACCGAACATTCCCAAAAATTCATTCATGGTGTTGGCTGCATAGTCTCTCAGGGCAGATGCTTCTCCTGCACAGAGAAAAAAAAAGGTGAGCTCCTGTGTAAGATGGATACATCCCATGATTGTGCTCAGCCTTTTCCTTATTTACTTATTAGGTTAGTTAAACCCCCAAATTGGTGATTCAGGCCTTTCTATAAATGAATCTTTACTTTTAAAAGTAAAGAGTCTAACTTAAACACATGGCCAAAAACATGTCACTCTTTGGCCTCATATTGATTAATGCTTAGTGGATGAGTGTTACACTGTCAATATGCTTTAATAATAATAATAAATTAGTAATTAATAACATAGAAAATGTTTAACAATTTATTTGTTTTGCATTAAATGCATTAGATAAATAGGGGCTTATTCGGTAAAGTCTGAACAGTAGATGTTCAAAAGTGATGTGATGCTGTTTTCTTCTTGGTTAATACCTGCAGTAAATTTAACAACAGGAAAAGTGAATCTGCACTGCAAGCAACAACAACAACATCTGTACATGTCTGTGTACTTTGTGTCTACAAACAAGCAGTCTGAGCAGTGCTCTTCCTGTTTTGGTTACACTTAAAGAAAAAATCATGCAGACTGCAGGTATTGTACCAAAAGACACACTGAACAAACAAACCTTTTTCTTACGTTCTACACTCGTAATATTCTGCTTTCATATTAATAACAGTTTGCTAATTATAAATTAATGAGACTATGTCTTTTGAATTTTACAACTATTTTAGATGTAAAAGCATAAAATCCAGGTCACCATATTTACAGACCATATGTGAGACAAAATTATGAGGGAGACTTTAAAAAAAAATGTGTTTATATTTCTCGGAAACTTTAGACTTCTTGGAAAATTAACGTCACTATGAGTGCATTTTCCCACAAATTTTTACATGATGACTAATGCTGAGCCTGTTTATTGAAATCTAAAGATTTAAAAAGAAGATCTGCCGAGAAATTAAGGCATGATAAAAGCAATACACAAAATCCCCGATGAATCTCGGAATAAGGTGTGTGAAAATAAGATTATTGTGTCACCTTCAGTAGTGAGAAGAACAAATGCTCTCCTCCTTTTCTCTTTTTACACATTTGAAAACTGAAACATCACTTTCATTTTAAGAGTCCATTAAATTTGACAACTTCCCCAAGGACATAGGCGAAATATAGTCAATGTATAGTTTAATTGCATTATGTGGAGATTAATTCTGGCCCATTAACTTTCATCCAGGTTAGTGCAAGGGGTCAGAGAGTGGGGAAAAGGGAAAAATGATTTGGCCTGGATGGTACAGAGGGACAGAGTTCTGCATGAAGGAGAGGACCATGGCAAGAGAGGAGAAGGTACAGAAAAAGGGTGTGTGAGAGAGAAATCAAGACAAAAATAGAGAGAGGGGACTTCTCACAGTTGCGTTTGCTGATCGACCTCAGTTTCATCAGCTTGCATGCTCGGCAGGATCCCAGAATACAGACATGCTAGTAATGCAGCAGATGATAAATTCACCTGGGTCATGTAAAAGCTTTGGCCCTCTTAACTCCACCTTGGCACAGTCACAGAACTAGGGTCCAAAACCTTTTTTTAAAAATTTGTTTTATTGCTTTTTTCATCGCCAGAGCACAGATGGGCTGGCGTGAGGTGATACCTCTGACAACCCGGGTAATTAATACACAAATATTTCTTCTCTTGTCTCGGATTTCTCAGTTATTGCTAAATCAGTTGCTGTGCCCTGCTTTTCACATCTCCTGCGTAGCATGTAAAATAATCCCCAAATTTCCATTCACTGAGTTGGAGTTGCTCCTTTGCGCAGCGAATCAGTATGAAAGAGTATCTAGTGGATTGAAGTGGCATGAAAAATTTAAGAGAAATGGATCAGGTATTAAGAGGACATATTTCTCCAGATCGTCCTTTCAAATCTAACATGTTTTCACATGTACTGAAACCACAGAGTTACGTGCTGTACATACATGCATCTGCTGCTGGATAGAATTTAAATTCTTCTAAACTTAATTTTCTTTGGTTTTTCTTAAAGCTGTGAAACAGATAACAGTGAAGAGCTTAAAAATGAATGGAAAAACATGTAAACATGTAAGTTTTAAATGTTATTCAGCTGAACTTACTTCTTATTTGATTGAGGTGTCGATAACTTTAGAGCTCAGCTGGATTTTACAGCTACTGTATTTATAAGGACATCTCAGGTCACAGTATATCATATAGCTCTAAAGTTAGGGCAGACCGGCCCACACCAGTTTAAGCAAGAAAATGGAAGTACATTTCACTGAGTCAGAAATGATATTTAAAAAGAGCAAGGTATAATAAACATCACCAAATGAGAATGATATAATAAAAGTCCTAAATAAAAAAATGTAAAACTGTCACTGCTGATACTAATTGATGGAGAACAAGTTCACCATTTAAGCTGGCTGTTGTTTTTTTTTTTTTTTTATTTGTAGGTAACAAATTAGAGGAAACATTTATAATTTTTGTGGGTCAATTACTCGTTATTGCAGAGAGACCAGTTATTCTGTCATGGGAGCACCAACTTGCCTTTTTTCATATTCTATTAGCTGAGGGTATTATAATCGCCTTCTCCCAAAAATTAGTTGAGTCTCTTTATTCATCAGCTGGGCCATGTGACGAGCTATCAACGAAAGGCAAATGATTGGACTTAAAAGGATTATGACTGGGACAGACGGGAGATAACCTTTCTGAAACACCATGTAAATGAGTTTTATACTCGAGCGCTATGTGGCTGCCTCTTAATGATGCCATGTGCCACCAGACTATATCTGAGTCTATGAGTTAAGGTGAGATCAGCCTCATCACTAATGCTACCACCCACCCCCATCTAAAAGAAAAAAAACAAAAAACCTTAAATAAACCTCTCTTTTTCTTCGACTCCTGTTGTTTTCTCCTCTGTTCTCTAACGCCTCTGACATTTCCCTCTGCACTCTCTCTGCTGTCACTGGAAAATCTACAAAGAAGTGGCTCCTAATCTCGACACTTCAGAGCAGAAAAAAAGCCCAACACATGACAAAGACCTGCCTTGTCTATATTTGAGGCAATTAGGCCACATTTTCTCTCCCAGATATGATAAGAGATGGGCATTATATCTCCTTTTGGCTGACCAAACATGGCCATCGGTGTGGCATAGCTTCTCTGCACACAGGACGGAGAGGCAGAGGTGTCGCTGATGATAAAAGTGCATGCTAGTGGCTAAATATGGACTTAGCTACAGTTTGAATACCCAGCAAAGGGTGTCCCTTTTGAGCCACACATGCAAACCATTTGGTTTAAAAAATGCTTCGATAACATTCAGGAGTTTTGTCACAGAAAAGTTTTGAAGAGTGGGTTTCTTTTATAAGGTCCGGTCATTTACATAGAGTTTTAAAAAAGCAATTTGTGCCCATGCCAGTGAATTAGTTTAAGTGGGTTTTGTTTAAATGGACAGTGGTATCCTCATAAAGTGTTGCTTTGAATAAATGACATTATGTGCATTTGTTTGGACTAATTTGACACACACAAAACTGTACGGAGTTTCAAGCTTCCTCGCTGTTTGGCTAGTTAATTAACAGGCAGTAAATAGAGGGGGCTTTGAAACAGCTTGAAATGAACAATAACCTTTTACAGTGAACCCAGAATTGCAAATGGAAGTCATGGTCAAGCCTGTTTGATCCATCGCTATGAGCATCTCTGTCATTGCTTTCATAGTTTTTATTCATTGGTTTTTCCATTGACTGGCTTATGAGGCTCTAATGCGACATGTAAATTATCTAGGAAAAGTATTCTGGGGTTTTGCACTGATAGGAAATCCGCGCGATGCCTCAATGTGAGGAGTTAAATGTTTTGAAGGTCGCAGTTTCTCTCATTGATCTTGCAATGTTTGTTAATTACATTGTCACTGATGTTGTGAGAGATAATTAAGCCACTATGTTTATATGCATAATTACGTGCACTCCGCATCAGCCTTTGAAAGACAGCGGCGAGAGAGAGAGAGAGAGAGAGAGAGAGAGAGGGAGAGGGAGAGAGAGAGGGAGGAAAAAAATGTTTTAATTGTGAGCTGAGCAGAAACATGGCAATATAGATGCCCTAGTTACAATCAACAAAGAGCAACTCTAACAAAAAAAAAAAAAATACTCTAAAGACAAGATTTGCAACTGATGCAGTGTGCTCTCCCCGCAGTCTTCAAACACTCGGGCTTTGTTGTGAGATGTAAAGCAGTGAGGGAGCCAGTGGAGGGAAAGGTGTAGGCCTGCTTCACGACAGTAATACATATTTACAGGCAAGTTTTTTTTTTTATGGCCATGAAATAAACACAAAATGACTAATTAAAACCACAAAGCCTTTTTCATTTGCTTCTGAAATGAAACCTGCCTCATTTTCTCAGAAGCCCCTGCCCCCAATTCTGTATGTGGCCAGAGCCACTGCTGTGCAGTTAGTGAAACAAAAAGAAATGAAGACAAAAAGAGCATGTGTGCATGACTCTCTGAGGTAGATACCTAAACCTAGATGAAAGACCAAAAAACTGTTAAAGTGAGGTGAGCAAGCACAAAACAAAACTTGTTTTTGTACCGCAACAACCGGTCTCGCCTGCTAATTGCTGTTTTTTTTCTCTCTGGGTGTCTGTGAAAAGGGCTTTATCTATTCATATAACTGAGCTATTTTTTTTTTCTTTTTACAGCTCTGCGTTTTAACTTCTGCCAGACAAAGGCCAATCTCTCTCACATAGCATATGCGTCTGGTTTCAAGGGTCACAAAGTATCTGTAAAATGTGCTTTCTTAAAAGACTATTTGTGCTGTTGACAATTGTATTACTACCTTATGATGACTGTTAGAAGTCTCTGCCAACATTATCTATTTTGATAATCAGTGAGTTATAACAAGGGAACATCGTGCCATTATTAAACAGAGGTTATTATGAGTCATTTACAAGAGCACATAGTATTAAGGAATACATTACATTATGTTCATGTCTGCAAACAGTAGACGCATGGAGCTGCTTTTGTTTGCGAGAAGGCAATAACACACTTGAGTGTGATGTGGCATTGCGATCTTACTTCCTTATTTCTGACTTTATCTAACAATCTGATCTCTTTGGATTTGACAACAGTGAAAAAAAAAACCCAAACTCCTCCACGGCAGACTACGAGTCCTTGTAATAGAGGAGCTTGAAGCAGTGGCTAAGTTTAGTGAGCTTAGGAAAAATCAAAGACTCAATATGTAATCCTGGGTGTAATATGAAGCTTAGCCTGGTCCTGCCATGCGCTCTTGGCCCACAGCTGCTGGGAGAGTGCATAAACGGCCTTATGTTGTAAGCCTACTCCATTTATGAATTTCTTTGTACCGTTAACCACACACTGACAAGTTCCTGTTTTTCCCCCCTGGCCTGCCAGTTGAATCTGCCTTTAGGGTAATAATGTCACCGGCTATTCATAATGTAACTCTAGAGTGTATCGTTCCAATAATGGGCACACTTAAGCTTATGTAGAGGTGGCAATGTCACCCACTCTCTATCTAAGCCTTTGCCCCATAATGCTATGAAGTGGAGTGTTTATAAGGGCAGAGGTAATGTTGGTTTAAGATGTATTAGTGTTGAGTATAAATCAAAGTGTGGCAAGGGCAGTGAAACAAGAGTTTAAAAAATATACCTGGAGAGGAGAAAGATGCTTGGCGACTCTGGCCCTCACTTGGTGGCATGTAGGTGTCATCTTTTGAGGGTCTGTCTTCAGTTTCTTTGTCGTCATGGACACTGCCATCCTGAGACACCGCCACGGGTTCGGCCTCCTCCTCATCATCGCTGCAGCCTTTGGGCTGTACCATGTACACGCCCTCTGGAGGGCCGTCTTCGTCAGTGCTGACTTTGAGTTCGGACTCCTGTTCATCGTCAGGAGCCGGCGGCTCTTCACCGTACTCGCCATTGACCCACTTCTCGATGGCCTCGCGTCTCTTCTGGTCCTCCTCTAGGCTCTGATTTAAGCTCAGGCTCTCGGGAAAGTTGGTCTCGTTGTCATCGTAGTGGGAACTGCCACGCTCGCTGTTGTCTGCTACACTCTGGTCTCCCTCTGCATTCTGGGAGCTGCTGTCGAACACCACCTGGCGGCTCAGCTTGGCACAGATAGCGTTGAGTTTTAGGCCACCTTTCCTTTTGGCGGCCATCTTGGATTTTCCTGAGGTCGTTTCAGTGCATAAACTCCTTTCAGCTGATGGAAGAAAGAACAACAAAAGAAGATACAGATGAGTTTAGGTCATCCAGTGTTACTTTTATTTGAAATATCATCCCATTTTTCACCCAATAAGCAGGGGTTTTTTTTAAATGCGTGCCAGGTTTGCTTTTAGCAGAAACAAGGTTTTAAACAGCTTTTCCATGTCAGTGACTTGTACTGATTTTAAACATCACGATGGAAAAACAGCACAGAACAACAGCGACTGCTGCTATTAATAACATCCAAAAGCACTTAACAATAACAGCACAAGACTGGAAGGACACACAGAGATACTGTACATAACTTTCTAAGTCACACCTCTTCGGTCAGCTCAGAGTTTAACACTCTGGTGAAAAAAAAAAAAAAACAGAGGAAAAAAAAAAACCCACAGGCAGCTGAAAGTCACTAGCAGATAGGTATCAGACCCCCTACAGTACTACAAGCGGCAAATACACGGCTACATAATCCTTCACATGACAGCGCCATAGAGACACTGTGAAATGTTATCTTCGCTCTCACCTCAAGAGGCTGTGGTCCTGCCACTGAGTGGGGGGGCTGTGCAGCATTAAAGCTGTCAGGATGTGGAGTGAATACGCCGAGCACTTTTGGGCTGTTTGGAGCCGTGTTCTCATGTTGGCTATTCAGTGGGATTAGACTCAATAACTGTTTCTGTGGAGACTGCCGGTTCCACATTATTAAAAGGGAAATAATAATCTGTGTATGTAGGCTCTTTCCACCCTCTGCTGTCTTTCACTGCTGATCTGGCCCGGAAAAGCAACATGAATCTGTCAGACAGAAAAATGTTGCAGTTGCTGTGTTTTACATATCTTTGCTTAGCAAGACTTAACAGTCTGTACATCCCCCCCCCCACCCCGGTGCGGCCTCTCTGAACAATAGAGCATGATAGAGTGTGCTTTGGGGCAGGAATGGGTGGCATTATTTCAACCCAAGTGGGGCTATCTTTATAACATGTCCTCTGATGAGGCAGGAACAGCTGCCTGTGGCATTCCATATCCCGAGCTGCCTTTTTAGGGCAGAAAATGCACTCTAGTACCTTTCACTTTATTTCCAGAGCCACCAAAGTTCACCTTCCAACAGCCTTTTCCAGACTCAAAATCAAGGCCAGATCTTTATCAAGTTGTAAATAACTTCTCAAAAGCGAGGAGGAGGAGGTGACCGCGGATAACACTGTATTTATGATATTAAAAAAAAAAAAAAAAGAAAAGAAAAAAAGGCAGCAGAATCACCAGACATGCATGTTAACTGGTATTCTGTTTTCATTCTGCAGCATGTAAAGCTTTGTCAGCTGAGGCTCTGAGAAAACAGTTAAACAGCACGCCACGGAGGAGATATTTCTTCTTGCGTGAAGTTGTATTGAATCTTAACTCAGCCTCGCTGTGATTAAGATAATACACTACGCTGAGCTGCGGACATACCATTCCAGCAGACAAAAATATGTGATATCAGAGGTAACAAAGTTCTATCTTAAAGACTCAATTCACTCTCTATAACAATGAGCGTGAGCCTCTTCAATTTCCCTCAGCCATAAAGCCAAGCACAATCATGTGTGAGCCATTGCCGGCATTATGTAAATCACATCGGTGCAACATAAAATCCTGTTTTCATTTTCTTTTGCAAAGCTGTGGAATCATTAGAGGATATACAATTTGAAGGAGTTTACAGATCACCCCGTCGCCAGACAATGCACCACGTGCTCCCCCACACATGCTTTCTCAGTTACTGTATTTACATTGTGGGCTTCCTCTCTGAAACAATGACTTCAGGAATTATGTAGTTTTGAGTGGGCCGTATATCAGCCGCACATTACGCTACAATTTAGTGTAAGACAATTGCGGGCGGGGGTGAAAGGGTCACCTTTTAGAGGACAGCAATTTTGAGAAAAAAAAAAAGGGGAATCAGCTGGAAAAACTATTAGGAAGTGGAAGACATAAATTTTCAAGTTTTTTTTCTCAAAAATACTCTACAAAGGAAGATTGAGGTCATTTGGGTGTTGCAGTGGAGGTCATTTTTTCTGTTTACTGCGTTCAGTATTTCATGCTTTAACTGCCGATTTCCTTTGCATCGCAATCTCCAGCTCCTTGTAGGAAATGACCTCTACACAGTTGTTTCTTTCCATTAGTGAGTATTTATGTATGATTTTCTGTTAACAATAAGGAGCGTGAGTAGAGGACTGGCTACTGGTTGAGTGTCTAAACAGGCCTCTGGTTGAATTATCAGACATCTTGAGCACATATTTTGTGTTTTCTTCTTAAAGGTGGGGCGTGCTTTAAAACAAAATTAAATATTGTGAGCTCCCCGTGAGAGGAACATGCTATGGTTCGATGATTTATGGAAGCTGTCTAAACTATTATTTATGCTGAGGGTTTCTGTCCACAGCAGCTTTTTGCCATTGCTTACAATAGGGATTGCTATGGTAACGCTAAGCTGTTTACCTCAAGTCGTTTGTGTGCATGATAGCGTACAATGAGATAAAATCTGCGGGGACCTACATGAAAGAACAACTTTTCCCTCTGGGACCAACTCCCCCACCTCCCGGAGAGTCCAGTAAGCATTCTGCCTTATTAATGAATATCAGAAAGAAAAACAACACTGTCACAAGCATTGGACATTATTTACAGTCTGTTTTAGCCTGGTGTGCTAATTGTCAAGGAGGAGACACCTCAGTAAGCACTGGGGGTTGGAAAAAAAAAATAGACAGGTCTGAATTTGAACACAACAGCTGAAACTAATTTTTCCAACTGCTTATGTTAACTGTGACACTATTTTTACTGGAAACAGAGCAGGGCCACAAAGGAGCGCCATATACTGTCTGTATAAGGCCAAAACCTGAGGAAAAAGTCGAGAAACTATTTTGAATACATTTGGAAGAGGTCAGGTTCTTTTTCATCTTCAGTCAAAAATTAGTGCATCAAAGTTCTTTGGGGTCCTGTTTCTTCTCAGCGCCGCATGACACGGCTTGTGTTCAAGTCTAGCCCTCCGCACTGACAGGCTTACTCCTCCACAGCACTAAGCCCCACAGGTCTTGTTGGTTTTTGATGCAGAGTCTCTGTTTGTGTGCCAGAATGATATCACGGCCAATCAAGTGGTGTTTCAAATCCTAATAACGCTGTTGGAAGTGCATTATTTGTGTGAACGTGCACAGACTGTAATCAAGGCAGCTACGGCTAAAGGATGTGGGAGTTAACAATGGCTGTGAGCGGCGGGGTCACGGCTTTACCTCTCTGTGACACACGAGACGAGGCAGCCAGTGTCCAAAATGTTTGTGTAATCGTCTCAAGGAAGACGTAAAGGCACATATACAATGTATGGAAAATTGAATAACTTGACTTTATTGTGCATTCAAAGTGCGGTGCTGCTCCATAAACACACCAACTCCCTGCAGTGTTGTGGGTTTGGTATGGAGCGAGCACACTGAAGGCTCTGTATATTAGAGGGGTAGATATTACTTGTTTAAACTGAAGCTTATGTCTTCACCTAATCAAACACAGGTACAGGGCTTGTTTTAGATTCCTGCTGAGTTTCGACATGACTGACACAGGGACAAACCCCCCGCAATATCAGGAGTTAATTAATACAAACAGGGTCTGGGAGATGTCTGTTTAGCTCAGGATTATTTTACAATATGCAACTGAGAGTTGTTGTAGCTCTTTTAAAAAGCCCAGTTATAACTTTATGAACCTTTGGCAGATTAATCGACAAGGCTGCGGCTCCCCGTGCGTGGCTCAGTGAACCTTTTTTTGTCTCTGGCTCTCAAGGGAAATGTATGTGCGCGAGGGTGTGTGTGTGTGCATGTGTGTTTCGGGGAAAATCACTGAGCCACGCAGACAAACATACACAGGCACACTTAAAAATTACCATGTTTTTATTTTTGTAAATTTATGCCTTGCAGGAAGAGAATGTTTTCCTCTTCTCTCTCTCTCTCTCTCGCTCTCTCTCCTCGTGCACGGTAGAGAGGCTGCGGCAGCCGCAAGGAAGTCAAGCGGAAAGCCACTGATGGACAACTACGCCACGACACCCAGACCCCAGCATCTGGCCCCTCTCTCATTTTTATTACACAAGAATAACAATAAGCAGGTCGCCGACCCCGCATTGAGATTTTGCCACAGTTTTCCAACAGTCGGTGCAGCCGATGCTGAGAAATTTCCATTTTTCCGCATGCATATTTAATTGAGTTTTGTCCCAGTGGTGCGGAAATGATTTGTTTTTTGCTCTCTGTTCACTTGACTCCTCTTCGGAGTCGCTAACCCTGATTAAGACGTTCCCGTTAATTTCCCAGCGCACACCTTTTTTTTGTGCATTAATGGTTCTGATCGTCTAATTAAAACTTCTCAGCTCGGCTGCTGATCACCGCTCGTTGTGCCTCTGACCTGAAGTTTTAATTGCCGCATCAGAAGCGATAATAATAATTTTGAGGTTCTGATGATTAAAAACAATGCCACTGCCAACTAGTTGATAGATGGGGGTTTAGGGGTGGGTACATCTGAGGAGAAGTTTATGTAGAGAAGGGATTTAGGAAGCAGGCTGTAAAGGCGGGTACGCACATCCGAGGAGCAAGAGGCGTTGGAGGGGGGACTATTGTAGGTGATCACTGAGGGGAAGGGGGTGGCAGAGCATATGGAAATCTCCCAACCCTCCTGTCCCTCAGAGTCTTCCTGAAGAAACAGGTTTAGCTGGGACAGGGACTTAGCTTTCCCCACCTCAAATCTAAATCTGCCACTAACTGATCCACTTTGGAGCTCGACTCACTTGGCAGGTTTGCCAGGTTCAAAAAGAGAGAGAGCAAGAGGGAGAAAAAGCACGAGAGAAAGAATGATAAAGGCGCATAAAGGATGACGCCAGTCCAATAGACTCTGCTTATTTTCATAAAAAGATAATAGCAGAGTAGGCGCAGTACAAAAGGCACATTGTTCATAAAGTGACTTAATGGAAAAAAGGAACCCGCAGTGACTGTTGCCTCTGTCATAAAACATGATACTGATGAGATATACTGCATATGACACGTAGATTACTGTCAAAACAGGAGAAGTGAGTTGTTTGTGATCTTGTTTTGAACTGTACTTTCACACTGTACTTTGCAAATCACACAAACTGCAGTAATGATAGGAAATGATTCAGGCATGAAGAGAGAGAGAGAAAGAGAAAGAGAGAGAGAGAGAGAGAGAGAGAGTGTGTGCCCGGGAAACTGCCACCAGCACCAATCTGTCACATTTAGTTTCTTTTTTTAACCACTGGATTTCTAATAGATTTTTTAAGGCTCCACTACAGGATCAATCTGTGCTGCGAAAACACACTGTATATGCATGCATGCATGCATGCAGGCCCACACATTCAGTACACACACACACACACACACACACACACACTCACATGGACATACAGTCCAGGAGGTGGCTGCCTTCTCCTCCCCTCCACCCCCCTCCCTCCTCCTCCTGTCCCTCTCTCTCTCTCTCTCTCTCACAAATGTATTTTATTATTAATCAGTTGGTTGCACATCTGCCTGCTTGTTGTTTTTTTTTTTTTTTTTTCTCTATCAATAAAGCACTTATTGCTTTTAGTCTAGAATGTGACCTTGCACACTCTGTGCTGTCTTTCTGGGGGTGCCGACCTTGAGAGACCCGTTTGGACTATTACAACTGCAGCTCAGTCCGCGAGGCTGTTATCAAACACAAGCCCTCAGCCAAGTGCCACGCTCCAGTCACACCGCCGCAAAACACAAAGAAGACGCTGCAGGACAAAGGCAGACACAAACGGCCTAACAAACACACACACACACACACGCA
>JAPZDZ010000002.1:9520551-9541249 GCA_029783805.1 Acanthurus tennentii | reverse complement strand
ACACACACACACACACAGACACACAGACACACAAACACACACAGTGTCAATCCTCCAGGGTAAACTCAGCACACGCCGCTCCATTAGTTATCAATTAAGTCTGGAAATCTCCACCTGGCTTACACACACACACACACACGCATACACACACGGAAGAAGAAGCAGACACACATACATAGCACCCCTCTCTACAGGAAGTCGAGCCTTATTTGACTACAAGTGTGGGTGAGAGAGTGCGTTTGTGTGTCCGTGCGGGTGGCACTTTTGTCCATGAGGTTAACCTTGATATGAGGCCCTGTCAGGCCAGATAATGTCAATCAATGACAAGCCCTCACAGATAACCCCTAATGTGAAGCCTAAAAAGCAAAGCTGTTTAGATCTTTAGACATGCCCCCTTTCACCAGCATATGAGTTGCATTACAAGGAAATGAGCTGTGGCATTTCTTTAATAAGACTCTTAAGACATTTTGACAGCATATAAGGCACTCTGCCGTTAAAAAAAAAAAAAAAAAAAAATTAAATAAAAGCCCCCGCTGACAAAGCTTCCTCACACAAGGCAGTTGTGATAGGCAGATCCAAGTCCCTGTTAAGTGAAGGAGAGGAAAAGACATGTAGAGAGAGGGGGGGGAGAGGAAGAAGAAGGGTGGACCTTTCCCTTCTTTTTTCTCAAGCTCCCGGGGACTTCTTAATTGATTTCCAAGGTTACGTTTCAAATTTGTTTTTCAGATACGAGGGGCCTTGCGAACTAGAGGGCGAGTCAATGTTTTTCAAGTCATTTCCCTAAATTCAGCCCGGTTTGGAACGTTTACATCAGATCTCGCTGACCCCCTTTCTCTTCTCCTTCCCTTTTGTCTCTTTCCTCTTCTCCGTCTCTCTCTCCTTGAAAAGACAGAAGGAGGTGACATTTACCCCCGCAAAAAAAAAAGAAAAACATGTATTTCCAGACAGGATGCCTGCGCTGACAACATCGATCCCTGGCTACCATTAAAAAATTTGCTCTGCCTGACAGACTTTTCCTCTTTTGGACTTTATATGCGGTAGAATGAATCACAGGTGCCTGTTAAAATGTCATCCCGGGCAGGTTTTCTACCTGTCCAAAAATGACCCATGACTCCTCATAAACTGACTACTTCAGACTTCTTTTTTTGAACCCTTTTTTTTTTTTTGTTATCACACTTTCAAGGATCGATGTGTGCTCCTTAAGACGCACAATTAAATTTTGATCAAAACACATTCTTTGTGGGGCTAAGAGAGGAAGTGATGAGAAGAGTGATGAGTCTTCCTGCTCCTGGGATTTGCATTTTTTAGGCCCTGTGGCTGCGACTCTGCTGCCAGAAGTTTAGTTTTACTTTCCTGATGAGCAGGATGACAGTGACAGTAGAGATGAAGTGATATAAGTGCATATGAGTCTGCGTGGTGTTGAGAAAGCGTGGGTATGTGCACAATTCACTGTAAACGCATATGTTCAGTGGTTGCAACCAATATTAAGTGTGTTTGCTGTGCTGCACTTGCAGACAGCAGGGCATTGTGCTCTCTGCTCTCCTTCTGCTCCTCTCTGTCTAGTGGCTGCGGGTCACATCATTTGCTCTCAGACACACACCGTCACACACACACAAACACACACACACACTGGCATTTCTACACACTCAGGAAAAGTCGATCCACGGTGAGGATAAGCACAGGACTGTGTTGGTGACAGCACTTAAACAGTACGCTTAACCAAAAAGTTCAATGTGAAGTGGAGGCGGAACTAAACGTGGCAGTTTTCACCTAAAACAGGAACATTCTTGTTTCTGGGAGTTCAGTGGAGGGAGGAATGTGCCGTGACTGAATTTGAAGGTGTGATAAAACAACACTCAGAATGAGGGAGAGAAAAAAAGAAAAAAGAAAAATGACTGTGAAACGATGAAACAAGAGAGGCTGCTTTACAGGAAAAAAAGAATGCTGTCTATTTTGGGTCTCAGTGTACAAAAGGAAGTGCTGCTAAGTTGACTCAAACAAATAAATTTGCTTTTGATAAAACCACAGCAACTACTTTAGCATTCTACACCAAACCCACTTTGTTTCCTGCATCTTTATCTTCATGACTTGCCACATTTGTGAGAAGCTGCACACTAAATTGTCAAGCACAAACAACTGAAGGTTTTCAAACAGAGGCAGCGTGGGCGGCTTAAAAATGTAATTTTATTTTAAAAGTGACAGGTTAAAGCAAAAGCCTCAGAAGTGAACATGGAGTGCCTGCCTATTTGCGCTGTATCCAGCTGCCCGTTTTACATTTCTCCAACATTAATATTCCTCTTATTATTATTTTAAAGTGAAAACGGATACTCTGTTGAAGTGCAAATCTGATGAATTACGGGAGCAGATTGCTGCTATTAATTATTAAAACCTATTTTATAAATATTCAGGTCTGTCATGCATCTAATAATGAACGCTTTAGAGGAGGTTACTTCCCGTGCGCATCCTAATGTGTCAGAAATATCACTTTTAATCACGCTCGTGTCAGCGAGTGCTGGGTTTGAACCTGCCGAAAAAATCTACCAAATCAAGGAAACTCAGCTGGCCCACTACTGTGCTCATCACAGCTCTTCCGTTCCCGCTGTTTCGCGCGATCCGGGTTCCTCTCCTGCCCCGTCTAAAGAGGTGGTGAACACCTCACAGCTCCCTGCTGCATTTTTACTGTGGTAATTTGAATGGAGAATAATGCATCGGCAGCACTCTACCCTTCTGGACACACCTAGTCCCAGCGCTGCTGCTGCCATATGCTGTGTTGATACATATTCATAACACTTTCTCGTGTGTTGAGCGTTGGTGTGCAATGAGGCTTAAATGAGTGTCTCACAACTTCAAATGGGAAGAGGGAAAAAAGAAAAGAAAAAGCCCGGCACAAAGAAAGTTGGACTGCTCTTCCCCTTTTTCTCCACTTTCCTCTGTTCTTCCTCTCTCTCCTGAGGAAAAAGGACAAGTTTCGGGTGTTAATAATCCCGGTGCTTCTGTGAGGATGAACAAGAGGCTGTGGAGTTTCCGGACTCTCTTCAAGAAGCTGTGAGAGGCAGCGACTGTCAACATGGTTGGATGAGCTGAGCTGTCAGGTGGGCTGGATGGTCTCATTGGAGGGGCGAGAGTCAGTGGCACTGTAGCCTGACCCCTGTACACCCCAGAAGTATATACATGTGCTGCACAGAGCGTACACACAACCAGATAGACATACACACACACATACACACGCACACACACACTGTGTGAAGCACTCTAAGATTAACGCTGTCAGAGCTACAATGATACCCCTTCATTATCTGCACACGGGGCCTCCTTCGCACACTCGCTTGCCTCACTGTCCTCTCCGCTGCTTCTCTATGGAGGTAATAATTACTAAAGCTAACATTTCTTGCTCTCTGTGCCTCCAACAACCCTCCACTTCCCCATTATTTCTTTCTCTTTTTTGCAGTGCAGTTTCAAGTGCCTTGCCAGCCTTTTGCCAGCTTGTGACACAGCTGAAGGTACGCCAAAGTTGAGGGCAGCACCAATGTGACTCATAGTGTCTGTGTGTGTGTGTGTGTGTGTGTGTGTGTGTGAGTGCTGTATTATGAGATTATTTGGTGCCCAGCTGATGCGCCATAAAGTCACAGTGTGGTACCTAAGATTCAGATCTGTCCTCTGGGTCAAACACTTATTGTGGAGCAACAACAGAGAAATGCTTGATGTACCACTGCAGTATCTGTTGTGCTATACTTTGTTGGTTTAACAGGCTGGGATCAGAGAGATGCTCCCTCTTGCATGGCATTTTTCATTACCAACAATGCTCTTACTCTTTGGCTTTCTTCTTCCTCTCCCGCTGGAACTATGGCTTTATCAAAGGTGATAGCTTGCTCAGGCGCATTTTCTGAAACGTCTTCTTCAGCTAGCCATTTCCCAAGCCGCTCTCGGGTAAACGTCACTCATAAAAAACGGGGAAGATTTGATGGTGAGATCAAAAAGGAAGGAAGGACAGCAAGGAGAACGGGGAGATGGTGGGAAGGGAAGGAGGAATGATACCCTCCTCCCCCATTTGACACCGACTAGTGCTGAGGGTAATTCCTCCGAGCGGTGCCTGTGTTTTCAGACGCAAATACAACAAAACGTGTGGTGCTGCCACGAGACATCAAAATGGGCGATTTTGACTTCAGAGGGTCCTCAGATGCTTGAGGAGTTAAGAGAACAGAAGGTACCAGCAGGCTGTTAACAACCAATACGGGAACCATGCCAGAGAGACTGTCTCTTCCTAAAATGCCAATCGGCACCAGATCAGTAAAGGCTTCCACAATGCCGTAATACCCCACCTGAGCACTTTCATGAGCTCAAAGTGAAACGGCTTGAAAAGTTTGTCAGCCGCTGTGTGTCTCTTATTTATTGTCCTCCCAGAATAACATGCTTTAAGTAAAAATTCCACAGGTAGGTGCCGTGAAGGCAGAGAGAGACGAAAAACAAGTCACACACAAAGACTTTTTCCAGGGAGACTGAAGCCTCCAACAGGTGCATGAAAGCAGGAATTTCATGTAATTTGTCTTACAGAGAGATTTTCATCAGCAAATCAAAGACGTGCTTCGTTCTTTGGAGACCTGAGTTGTGTTGTGACACGCTGAGAGGGATGTCCGCATTTTCTCCTGTGTTGTTCTCGCTCATTCTTGGAGCATTAGGCTCACTCTAAATAGCCTCAAGGAGATTAGGCTGGCTCATATTCAAATGCACATTTCTTCTAAAACCCACTCCACGAGTGGGCCAAGGAGATCAGTGCAGGAGCCTGGTGAGCTGGTAGTCAGAGAAGATTCTGTCATGTATAAATCAGCTGAGAGGAAACGAAAGAGACAGAGAGGAAGAGTGGGAGAGAAAGGCTGAGGTAAAAGACAAACAAGTGTTGGCTCTGCTATATGAGTTTAGTTAGCTAGAGAGTTAGTGAATGAGTTATGGCTAGCGAAGGGCTGAGGGACGCTGTATTTATGAGGGGACTGAGTGAGTGTTAAATCCCTGGTAAGAAATAAAGTCGTCCCTGAGCGAACAGGGGAAACATTTCACTCAGTCTAAGAGGTGCCTTGAAAAAAAATGAAAGCCATCCCTCTTCCAGGGGAAGCACTATTCCGTGTTCCCCAAAATTGCTTTATTCCTTAAAAATGCCATAGATCACATCCAACTGGATTGAATCTCATATTTGAATAGAGAGGAGGATTCTCCGCGTGCATAATATCAAGGGAGTTCATGAGCCAAGGAAAGGGAAAGAATCTGATTCTTCTAAAATTGCATGTGGATTTTCTGAGGGATCTTTGGCTAAGGGGGGCTGCCAAAACACACAGTGCACTTGTTGCAGTGCAAGGGTTCATCCAAGAGAACTTTTCCACTGTGGTTAACCCCAGGAAAGTGTGTTTTTTTTTTTTGTTCAATTCAAATATTTGAATTTCTAAACCAATCCAAATATCAATCCGTCCATTGATATATCCAAATGCTCGTTCAGTATAATGACTCTAAATGCATTTTTCCCTGCAAAAAAACTTGCTTTGTTCAACAGAGTCCAGAAACAAGTCAGAAAACAAACGAGGGCACATGGCCAACAGAAAAAGGAAAAGCTTCACGTTGCACTTTGTGCACATCCAACTCTAACTCAGACCTCTCTCCAAACCCTGCAGTGGTAATAACAATTATTACTTAAAAAGGCTATATTTTTGCATTAACTTAAAAGGCTATATCTTTTTCTTCCCCTCCAGCCTGTGCGGCCTCACTTACCCTAAGTATCTTCATAAATCACCAGTTACTGTTAACATGTACTCCACAATTCAGTCATCAATCTCCTACCAGGTCAGAGTGAAAACAGAGGGGGAAATGTCTGCTTAGTAAAATGTCTCTCTCGTGAATGCTGCTACCACCACCCACTACTTAAACACACACACACACTCACGCACACACACGCACACACACACACACACACAATATGCACCCTGAGCAGTAGCGTAGACACACACCAGTTAAATTACAAACACACGCGCCCGGCACACAGCAACCAGAGCAGTCCTATGGGACACGGGAGCAGTTGCCAGATCGCCACGGTAACGCAAGCCAAATTCAATTCTGACTTCACCTTTCACTCGGGAAGCTGGTTTCATTTGTTATAAAAACAAATAAACAGCAAGCGTGAAGTTAGAGCCGGCCAACTTCTGCCTCGTCTTTCTTTTTCTTTTTCTTTTTTCTTTTTTTTCTTTTCTTTTTTTTTTTTCCTGTGGGCCTCGACAAGAAATATCAGGCCCAGGCTGCAGCAGCAGGCTGTGTGAGAGGCAGACACCCGCAGGGCCGCATGTAAATCTGTGTTTATGTTCACAGACACAGTATTTATTTAACCAAAAGGAGAAAATCTAATTGTACACGAGGAGGATTATTCCTCTCAGAACCGTGTCTCCACGAGGGAGAAAAGGACTCTTCAGCCTTTGTTCAACAGACACTGTTTACATCAGCAGAGTGGAAAATCCCTCCGATGGCAAACCTCTCCATCACAACATCTGTACCTAAACAGCCAAATCAATCTCAAGCAACACCACAAATTACCTCATGACGCATCTGAAAAAATCTGCACTTGACATTAGAGTGGAGGGATTTTAGGTGCTTTTTAATTATTTCTATTTTTAGCCCGTGGAACGGTGTATTTACATCATATTTTCTTTCCCTTTAAAGTCAAATAAAGGGGTATTTGTGGAGCTTTTGATCATTTAAGCAGGTCGAAATGACTTCATAATTAATAAAAAGTATTTGCTATAAAGTTAAGTGATATATAATTAGTGGCTGGATAAAGTGTTCAGGTCTTTTACTTAAGTTAAAGTAACAACACCACAATTTATTAAACAATAATTCTACATTAAAATTGAAAAAACAATACTTAAAAAGTAAATAAGTATGATTGCAAAAGTATCAAAAGTTAAAGTAATCATAACATCTTGTCCATTTCGGTGTTTTATTATCATATTATTGAGTACAGGATCAGTATTCCATATAAACTGAGAGCAACATTTCACTGTTGTCGCAGACTGTGGTGGAGCTCATTTAAAATAACTTTACTTAATGTTGTGCAGTTTAATTTCTAACAAATCATCAGATTTTATATGTCGATCCTATATTTTACATTTATAAAACATCAGCCTTTTAATTTAGTGAAGTCGAATTTACAATAGCCACCTAATTTCCCTGAAATGTAGATAAGTAAAAGCACAAAGTAATATAAAATGTACCAATGTGAGGTAAAAGTACCTCATGTTTATACAGGACAGTATTTGAATAATTGTACTTAGTAATTTTCCACCAGAGAACGTCATAAATGTAACTGTAAAGTATAAAAAGTGGAACTGAGGGGTGTGATAAGGCACAGCACAAAAAGTCAACAACAGAACTTTTGAGGAAGCAGCACACCATTAAAACCAATTAAACACACCACTGACATCCACTGCACTATTAGTACAAATATGCATCTGTAATTAAAAACTACCAATTTTTTTTTTCCAGAAAGAAACATTACACCTGCTCTGTTTCCTCACTCTCACACAAACACACACACACACTCTCTCTCTCTCACACACACTCTGACACCACCCACTGCATTACTACACATGCGTGCCTGACTCATGCCAACTGCAACTAGTAGCAGACCCGTTCACCTCGAGGTAGCAGTCAACTCCTGTGTGTGTGTGTGTGAGTGTGTGTGTGAGTGAGTGAGTGAGGGGGGGAGAGGGAGAGAGGGAGAGGGAGAGAGTGAGAGAGGGAGAGGGTGTGTGAGTGTGTGTGCGTGTGTGTGAGTCTTACCTGGCAGCAGACCGCCCTCTGCGCTCTGTCTCACCTCTCCCTCCTGCCCTGGAAGAATTCTCTCCACAAAGCAAGGCATTTTCTCCTCAACTGCTCTCTGCCCAGGCTCTGCTCTCTCTCTCTCCCTCTCCCTCTGTCTCTCTCTCCCTCCCTCTCTCCTTCTCTCTCCTTTCCTTTTTCCCACTCTGTCCTCCTCTCTCGCTGTCTATCTCTCCTCCCTCCTTACCCTCCCCCTCTCTTCTACTCTCTCCACTCCCCCCCCCCCTTCTGCTTCCTTCTCAGAGCACAGATGTCGAGGCTGTGCGAGTTTACCCACTTTACCAGTAGGGGTCCTTCATCGCCCTTCTCCACCCCACAGCCACATGGGGGAACAAAACACACACACACACACACACACACCCAACCAACACACGCATACACACAGACACCCACGCGCACACACAGGCCCCAGGAAGAGAGAGCCACTTAACGGGCGCCCTCCTGTCACTGCTACAATGAGAGTCCTGTGCCGAGCCGCACGGCTGTATGAGCTCTGAGAGTGTGTATGCATGTGTGTGTGTGTGTGTGTGTGAGAGAGAGAGAGAGAGGGAGACAGGTGTGAAGTGGGTGGTGTGCACAGGGAGCTGGCCCTCGGCCCTTTCCAGTCCTGTTCAGCCCTGTTCGGCTCAGCTCGGTCCTGGCTCCTGGCCCCTAAAGTGTAGTACAGTAGTGGCTCGCACAAACACAAACACACACACACACACACACACACACAAACACACACTCATGGATATATGAACACACAGATTGACTTACGTTGGGTCCCTCAGAGCCAGCAGTCAGCGAGAGAGAGAGAGAGAGAGAGTTTGTGGGCATGCAAAAGCATACACACTTTCACTCATATGCAACTCAGACGTGCACGCACAATAACACACACACACGGAACAAGCGCGGCTGTTTGCTACGGCTGCTGGTGACAGTGATAACATGTGCTTTTTGTGTGTGTGTGTGTGTGTATCAGTGTGCATGTGCACGCATGCACAAACACACACTCAGCGGATGCCTATCGGCTCTCTTGAATTTCAGGTCTCTTTTCGAAGTGTTTCAGGTTTTCTTCCTTTTAAAAAACAGTTTTCATTGACACTGGCATGTTAGATTTGAAGGCTCTTAGCTAGTGCACAGTGGGGAATTTCTAGTTTCTCTCCTACTTGTGGGGCACTTTTCACATTGCAATATCAGTACTGGAGAATATTAGCTGTCCTGCTGAAGAATGTCAGTTCTCTGTTTGCTTTTAAATAAGGTCAGATTCCCCCCCGACTAAATGAAAGGAAGGTCTAACTATCAGAGTGTCAATAAGCCTGTAATTATCTTCTGTGTTCAACATCATGTTGACAGCTGGAGTAAAGGTGTAAAATGTAGGAAAAGAAGTGAACTCCTTGTTTGAAAGCAATTAAAGGACTCCTGAGGACTCGATGTAAACTTTGTGCATTAAGCAACAACAAACTAATTAAAGGAAAAAGGAAGGACGAAGATTAACACTAAGTGGAACTTGATCCCATATTTTTATTAAATATTACCCAACTTTTATGACACTTTATATTGCAGGAAAGACATGATCTTGATCAAACCTGTGCTATTAAAATATCAGAACAGTAATTATCACAAGCTTTGTGCAAGGACTTGTTTTTCCATTTATTGCTGCCTGGAACAGGATAAGGGTACCTGCACTCAAGACGTGATATCCCGGACCTGCTGTTGGTATCATTTGAACAGAGGGTGGATCACCTTTATTTGAGTTAAACAAAGCCTCCTAATGACACAAAAATGGTAGTCACTCCTTGACAGACAAGGCTCCAACGCCCAACCAGACTGCCTACAAAACGTTGACAAAGAGTAATAAAGAAAATAGGATGTTAAAAGAGCAGGACACGGATGTTGAATAAAGCCACCAGAAAGTGTACATACTAAAAGTCATGATAAGCTAATGAGGGCTTTTGGTTTTGACTCTTATCACTGTTTGCATCAGTAGCAAATCTCCCTTAACAGCAAGAGTGAAATCAAATACAGGTTTTTAGGCAGATGAGGGAAAGTCATTTGTATTTACAGGAAATAAGAATGATGCATCAATCATTATTCCCTTGCTGTGCTAACTACGCAGCCCCTGTATTAGATGTTGGAGGAGCAGCACAAGGACAAGAAAAACATACCTTAAATAGACTACAAATGAAGTCACTTAACACCCACTCGCTTCCCTCGCCACCCCCAGCTCTGTCTGTCTTCAACAAAAAAAAAGCCTGTGTTTGACTATCTCCCTCTCAGGTTCATAGTTGTCTTTTGCTTTTTAAACAGGCACCTCGCCTGTCACAGCGCAGGAACGGGCGCATTCCCCTTAAATGGCTCCTTTTGACAACTGATCTGTAAATACAGCCGGATCTGCAACTTCCCCCTTTCTCTCGCTGCACTTTCTCCCTCCTTGTCATTGCACTCCCTCCCTCTGCCCAAACTCCTGCCAGACTCACACACACACACACACACACACACATGCACACGCACGCACGCAACATGAAGGTCTTGCTATGACCCCCCCCAACCAGCCCCCCCCCCAAACAGCCCACCCCCGAATCTCATGGACGCATGCACACACACATACACACGCATACAGAAACACAACCGTACACACACATTTACCCCCACATCCCCCCTCCCAACTTCCCCAACTCCATTCCCCCTGCCTCTATAAAAACACAAATATGCCATAACTCAGGCAGTGCTGCCACATAGCCTCCATCTTGCCCTGTACCGGGGAGGGGGAGGCCTCTCAGGAAGGTCACCAACAAATGGTTTTCCGATTCACTGCCCCTGAAATAATTTTGTGTATTAAAACCTGAATCTGCACTTTCTGGCCTGAAAGCTTTTCTAATTATTCCGGTGTCCTTGGGACAGACACAGATCCTTCACACGCCGGGGGAAACAAGCTATAGAGCAACCACTACAGCCACAAACACCCCTCCACCTCCCGCCCTTCCTCCCTCTATCCCTCCATCTACCCACCTCCTCTCTCCTCTGCTCTGCTTTCCTCTCCTCTCCCCGCTTTACAGCCACCCCCCTCCCCAATCTGTTTTCAAAGCGTGTCTGTCCTTTATTAAATTGTTTTCTTTTCCACATTATCAGTTGCCATGGAGACCTCATCTCTCGGATTATTTGAATTTCATTATATCTATTGATTTGGGAGCATTTCATCTTTTTTATTGTTTTTCTGTCAATTTTCGAAACGAATAACCATCTAATTTGCGTCAGCGCTGATTACGTTCGTCCCTCAATAGAGGTCGGCAGCTGCGCCGGGGAAACAAATCAATGGAAAAACATCATAAAACTCGAAAGTACAATCAACCAGGATATGGGTGACATTCCGTGGTTGCTGAAACGAAGTCATCAAAAAATATATACTTTTTTTTCCTGCGCCTCTGCATGTGTGGGGGTGCGGTGAGGAGGACACATATGTGTCTGGGCAGATATATTACTATATTTCAGCAGATAATATACTATGGTAAATTTCCATACTGATAACAGCCCCTCCCTGCCTGACCAGAACAAAAAAAAAAATGCTTACTGTATCTAAATAATTTATGCAATTTTAGCATTTATATATAAATTTTTTAATAAGCTGCTTGGAGCAAAGTGGCCATTAACAAAACACACAGCTGTCCAATGGGCTAAGCCCAGCAGATCAATTGCGCTTTTTTATGACATGATAAAATGCTTTTAAAGCAATTTACACAAATATGGAAAAAATGACTTCATGGGCTTCATTTATTCATAAGGACATATTAGAAAAAAAAAAGTCTTACAAAAGCCAGACAGGAGAGATCGTCCCGGTCCTAACTGGAACGGACTTGCTGCCCTCTCCACAAGGACATAAAGTTTCATTACTGATGCACGCAGTCAAAGGCAATTTAGCAAACACAGTGTGCAAAAGAAAACATCAGCATATTGCAAGTGTTCCTGTATTAGGCGGACCTTGCATGTTGTTTTCCAATTTTGATTCATTTTTGTGGGGGCAGGGTGATGGATTTTTTTTTTTTTTCCTTTCCTCCCCCTGCCCAGTGTCACCCTGACCCAAAGCCAAGGGGAGATAGCCTCAGTGACAGGGACGCGTGCTTCCTGGCCTACGAAAACCAAGCCGAACCATGTGCCAGACAATGGGGCCTTACAGCAGGACGAATGTGTACACACACCTGCAGCTGCACCGTGATCTACAGCACGACAACCAGACTCATTCTGTGAGAAAACAGGCCCACAAATATTTCAGTGGATCTGATCATTTAGCATCTTAGTGCAGACACACACACACACACACACACACACAAACATTATGCACAGGGGTATGGATGGGGTGGGGGGGGGCAGGCAGGGCCATTTGGAGGCTAATCTTGTTTCAAAGCATCCTCTCTTCATGTGCCGACAATGTGCCCGAGCCGCTCTACAAAACGCTGCTGCTGTTGCTGCTGCTGAAGGCCCCATGTTTGCAACACATGTCAACATTTGACAAAGCATTACTACCCCCCCCACACCCCCCTACACCCCCACATCCCCCCACCCCACCAACAATATTCTCCTGCTCAGGCCTCTGAAATGAGGGCGCTAACAAATTAGCTTTTTATGTTTATTTGTGTGTGGGTGTGTCAGAAGAGGGGGAAGAAAAGGGAGATCTCATTTTCGAAGGCACCGGAAGAGAAAAAGAGAGAGAAAGAGAGGAAGGGGAGCAAAGAAAGAAAGGCTAAATGTTTCAGAGTCACGATTCTTCTCTTGATTGCCCTAGCTGTCTCAGTTGTGCAAAACATGACCCTCCCCTCCCTCAGCCACGACAGAAACATGGGCGACTGGATAAACACTATTTTATGCAGTGACTAGATGAATCGTCAGACAGTAATTACAGTCTTCCTCTCGCCCCAACAAAACTCTACTGTACAGGCTCTTTCTTTGACACCAAACTGCAGTAGCACGTACTCTGAAACTGCAGGTGTGTGACATGTTTGTCAATGCCTCTCCCAACTAGATAAATATAAATATTAGACCCTGTGACAACAGTGAATTGCTCTCTGCCGCTTTCAGCGATGTGTTAATAATCTGTGGCTGAAAGAGGACTTGTTGTGTGGACCGACGATGTTATCATGTGCAGTCAAACGTCGCAGGGGCTGGCTTTGTACAGAAAGTTTTTCGATTTTTTTCTGCCACCCTTGCAGTTTGTGCTTTCCTCTCCTCGATGTAACAAAAATAACATGGTTGTGTCCCAAACTAAACATTCCCACACAGTGGCTGGTAGTCCGCTGTGTCTCTGACACCAACATGCCCAGCAGGCAATTCAGTCCTAACGCCTGTTCGAAAGAGATCCCAACTTGATGTGCTGATGAATCTGCTCCAAAAAAAAAGAGTCATTTTGTTTATTCAGTGTGGACTTGTCTGAAAATTTCAGGATGTCAAGATTATTCTCCTACATCAATTACAAGTTGGTGATGAGAGCAGTAAAACACACTCACACACTTTTTCTTTCTTTTCTCTTTCTCTAAACAGATTCATCCGGTCAGGCCGTGCCCCAAACGTG
The DNA here is from genome assembly GCA_029783805.1 of Acanthurus tennentii. Lineage (NCBI taxonomy): Eukaryota > Metazoa > Chordata > Actinopteri > Acanthuriformes > Acanthuridae > Acanthurus > Acanthurus tennentii. The sequence goes on along the minus strand of JAPZDZ010000002.1, from coordinate 9,527,856 downwards.
GTGCAGTAAACCATGCTGTCAATGTCCGAGCTCTAAAAAGCACAATTACAGAGGACCTCGACTGAATAATTTAAAGAGCATAATTATTGACCTCTATCCGAATTCCTCTGAAAGGTACATTAAGATATAGAAAAGCGTTGGAGGTGGAAGTGGAACTGAGGGAGTGTGTCTCCCCAGGCCTGCCTAATGCACTCTCCTTCTGTACTCTAACTTCCTGTGGACCCCTAATGTGCCCGCTGCACGCTGGCCTGATGACGACTACGGTTAATGAGGCCCCTGTTTCTGAAATAAAGTATCTCTGAAACCATCAACATGCATTACTATCAAGCCCCCACCCCCCTGCCAAACCGCACATATATATGTACACAAACACTACTCATCACCGCCACTGTCCCAATCAAGTGTACACACACACACACACATACACACAGACCACCAGGCCTAGAGCCCCCTCTTACCCACCCACCTTTTAGTGTCACCAGGGGTTCTGGTAGGCTGGACTAGTCTGAGGGAAGCGTAGAAGTGGAAAGAGGGTTTTTTTTTTTTTTTTTAGGAGGTGGAGGGGGCTGTTTGAGGGTTAACTGTCCCTCAGGGGGCTATCAGTGAACTGGGCAGCCGTCACTGCTGGTGTCCCTGGTTCTCAATTGACAACCAGGCTCTGACAGATTAGCAGCTAGTCAAGAGGAATCCATGGCCCGGGACACAATTAAAGTAATCACTTTTCTCATATTTGGCTGTATGTATGTGACTGCGAGCGCAACTGGATTTTATAAGCATCACAAGGGTGTGTGTGTATGTTTGTGTGTGTGTGTGTGTGTGTATGTTTGTGTGTGTATGCATTGGGGGTCGGTGAGAGCTGGCAGCAGGCTTGGGGGAGGATGCAGTGGGATGAGGCCTTTTTAATTAAAAGAAAATATTTGTGTTTGCATACTATCCCGGTTGGAACCTGGGACAATTCTGAGAATTCTGGTCGTTTAATAGCTCACTCTTTAAAGTGATTTGAGGTATTTCACATGCTCTCTGCATACATGCATTTTTAAAATTTCAATTAGTCTATACATTTCTTAAAGTAAGGTTCAGGAGTTGTGTGTTTTCTTAGGGCTGAACTGTTGGCATTTTGCCTTTTTTGCAAAATTAAATGACCACAATTTTTTCATTAAGAACAATTCAAAGAAGAAATTACAGTTACATGGACTTATATATTAACAGAAGGGTGCTGCTGCCCAATGCATTTCAACCAGGAAGGATAGAGGGCACTGAAATAATTAGGCGACTTCTGCAACATCCTGAATGCCAAGGACAGGTGGATTAAAGTATTAAAACAATCGCATTTCAGTCTTGAAATAGTCCTGTGCACGACTCAGCACCATGCGCATCCGTTCAAGTTCAGCTGCCAGCTCCATAACGCCACAGGAGAGGGATAGAAAAAAAGCCCAATCCCATTAGCTACGTACATGCATCTCAGCAGACCTGCTGGAAACGTGAGCAAATCTCAGAGATGATTATCCCCCAAAGCTCTCAAATGATAATACATAATCGAACAGTACAGAAGATTTCTCTGAAATCTCACAGCCAGCGAGCATTAATTTGTGTTTCCCTCGTTTGTGTTAGGATCTGGTGCTCTCCAAATGAAACAGAAAAGCCTGCCCCAGCCAGTCGCCTCTGCACCCGAGGAGACATTTAACTGCTGTCCTCCAATTACAGGCCCGGGAACGGAGCTCCCTGCATTACGAGAAGGAAATTATTTAAGACAAAGGTTGAGACATGAGTTCAGATTTGATTCTATTTACAGTGCAAAATTAATAAGAAAGCGACGAGCTTCGTAATGCCGGCTCACTCAAACAGTTGGATGAGTGATCTTCAATTTAATCAGCAGCTCTGTGCTTCAATCACAGACTAAAAGACAATAAATGACAACATTAAAAAAAAAGTGTATTCTGCCAAATTTTCCTGCTATAGTTTTAGTGTTGAGAATTAAATTACAGTCACTTTTTACTAATGTTGTGAAAGAAAAAGGGCTAGGGGTACTTGTTAAATTCTTTTAAAAACCCCATTAGTGGACTCATTACTGTTATGGTGATTTTATCTCATCAGATACTGAATCACTTTCTTTGGAGATAGCAGATTTATTTAATCTGCATCGACTTGCCACCTCTATAAACCGAAGCATCCATTAACAAAGATGCCTGTGAGTAAAAAAATTTATCAAAAATCAGTCAAAAAAAAGTTTTGTCTCTTTAAAATAAGTGATGGTGTGTGATGGTTTTTATTTAATTTTGCACCTATAAATAGCATGCAGATTCACAAGCAGTGAAAAGACCCTCTTTTCTTACAAATGACAATAATTAAGGTGAGCTCTTCAATGAAATCTAAGCCTCTTAGCCCACCTCCTGCCATCTGTGGCTCCAAAATTAGAGCTCGCGAGGTTCACTCCGTCGCCCTCTGGAAGGAACAGGGGAAAAAATAAGTGCCGTCTATACTACAAGTCAGAGTACCACGGTCAACCTGCTTTCACAGCCGTGCCGTGGAGGCGGAATGAACCGTCTGTGACAGAAAACAAACAGGAAGCCGAAAGATGAGAGAGAGGGAGAGAGAGAGAGAAAGAGAGAGAGAGAAACCTGTGCCCTTCAGTCTCCCCCAGTAAAGACGCTCTTAACCAGGTCTGACAGCTGACAGCTCCTTGGCAATTGGGGTCAGTTAAAGGAAAAGTAGCTCAAGTTTTGTTGGGGCTTTGGCTTCAGAGATGTTCAGGAGCCACTGCCCACCGCAGCATCAAAGGGGATTATAGGGACAGGGCCATCTGTTGCCAGAATAAGCGTGAGCCCTTTTATGTCTCTGCCTGTATGGTTGTGTGAGTGTGCAAGTGTGTGTGTGTGTGTGTGTGTGTGTGTTTGTCAGCGTGTGTGTGTTTGTTAGAGAGAGACAGTGAGAGAGGAAGACACAGAATCCCTCATGTCTCTGTACTTTTAACTTAAAGGGCAGCAGAGGAGAGGGGTGCAGCCTACACTAGTGCAGGCAGCTGGTTTTAATCTGGGCTGGGGGCACTAAAGGTTAAAATCGGGGCAGGCAGGGCATCGCCAGCACATGATGGAGTCCTTTTAAAGGTTAAGTTTACCCGTCAAGTGTGATCTAAAACACTGTGAGTCCATAAAACCACTGCCGGTGTCAGGATTCAGACACCGTATTCATGTTCAGCAGTGTTATTCTGAAAAAAAAACAAAAAAACAAAAAACAGGATGCCACTCTAATCACTTAGAGTTTGTCTTTCGTCATCCAGGCAAACACAGAACTTCTTTTTGTTGTCGGTTTATTGAAACACCGTGCTAACCCCGTCCCCCCTTCACCTCTCTAATTTGTTTTGGGTCCTGTTCCTGGCCTCCGCCTGGGAATGTTTTCTCCTCGATAGTCTGCTACCTTTTAGCTGAGCCGCCCAGTGCTTGACCTACTGCCGACACTTATTTTCAACACTCTAATTGTCGTTTAATCACATATCAACCTGTCACTTAAAGACCCCCTTTTTTTTTTTCAAGGGGGAACATTTGCATATGTTGTAAAACTAATTCCTATCGAAAGCTCCAGTGGCTGTGAAAGCAGACGCTCTGTCTCTCTCTCTCTCTTTTACTTTCACACCCGTGTAGACACAGTTAAGCAGAGGGAGAGACAGTGAGACCCAAACACACGCAGAAAAATCTGTACTGTATCACACCTTAACAGACAAAAACACACGTAAGCAGACGCCATACCTGATATTCTCGATTCAGGTGGTTTTATCACATTTGTTAACAGTGTGTGGTGACACGTAACGTGTTACAATAGGGACAGCGACGAGAGTGATTCAGAGCGCATGTAGTCGCGCGAGCCAAAGCGAAGGTGACAGTATATGTATAGTGTTATAAAGGAATCAATTAGAGTTAATAATGTATCACTCTTTCAAATGTTACATTCATTTGTTCACACTTAGATAAAGCTACTGCAAAAAAGGTTGTGCCGGGTTTGCCTGGCAGACTACACTACATTTACATTATCACCCTTATACATCGAGGAGCCATGTTCCGCTTGAGTGGTGGCGGCAGAGTAGAGGGGGGGAGTGAGAATCATGTTTTTCGGGCCCAAGGAATGCCAGTCCTCAGGAGATCTCCCCCTCTAATTACAGAGCGGGGGAAAGAAAGCTCTTTGTTCCACCTTTTATTACATTAATTGATAAAACGGAGCTCGGGTGGAGCCGTCTTATGGAGTGGAGTAGGAGGGGACAGGGCCGGGGGTGAATTGAGGGGGATCCTTTGGGCAGATGAAGGTGGGTGAGAGGCTTTTGGAGGCGAGGTCCTATTTTCGGAGGACTCCTAATCCCGTTAGGGGCCCCCGGTGGAGGCGCAGCCCCGTCGCTCTGCTTTCCCACAGGCCCCGGCGGCTGCAAAGTTGAGGTAAGGGAGTGGTGGCAGCAGGGGCAGATGATGGTGTGGTGGGTGAGAGTCCCGGCAGCGTTGTCTGGGCTCAAGCCTTAATTAACTGTCTCTTCAGGGGGTACTGAGGGCCACACTGAGACCCTATGTCACAAACGTCGGCAAGCAATGAGAAGCTTTAAGAGGAAGTGGCATCTCACCCGCTGTGGAATCACAGGAAACCCCGTGGATCTTTAATATGGACCCCATACAGCTCAGGGCCATACAGATGTCGTAGGACATTAGCAGGGTTATTTTATGACTGGTTATTAGCTTAGCACAAATTGCACAGGTGGTTGATATTTTTGAACAATTTCCTAGTCATTCAATTAAGCTTAAGATGAAAGTCAGAAACACCAAAGGGGAAAACATTCTGCAAACAGCATTTACTTTAAATATGATTTAGATGTTATTGTTTCTCCACACTAAAAGGACAATAAGTTCCATTTATATTTGTGCAGGATCGGCCAATCTTATTTGTTAAGTAGCTGTAACAGGCTTTGTCATGGCTGTAATCTGCTTCTGCTCGTTTGGCTACCTGCAGACAACAGAGGCTGAGAAGTGTTGGTACAGTGGCCAAACAGAGTCTGAATATGTTACAGAGGCAATTAAACGTGTTGGTGTGTGTGTGCACGCGCACAACAGTGTCAGAGGTGCTAAGCCGGGCCAAACTCGCCTCATTGAAATGTCCATCTTAAAGCCACCCAAGTTCCTCATCTCCCCCGCCCTCCGACAACCAAGATGCTTCAAGACTGTCAAAAGCATTTTCCACAAAGCTGAGGAGAGGGCAAGGGGAAAAAAAAGGGACCTGCCACTGTCACATGCATGCTCGCGCGTGCAAACACACTCGCGAGGCTGTCAGGTAAATTAGATCTGAAAGCTGACAATTTCTGACCATATTTCCTTGATTATTTCGAACAAATGCACACCAGCCGCTCTAAGGAGATTAAAGTGACATAAAAGTCCCGAGTGGGAGGAGGGAGGGCAGAGAATCCAGGTCACCCCCATTTGTCCCCCTGCCTGACAGCAGCTATATCGCTATCCAATCCAATAAAAGTCCCCCCCTCCTTTTGCTTTAATTAATTTTACAGCTAGCTTGCTTAATTACTTTCAATCAAAATCCTCTTGCCATCACAAAATTAGAAATGGTTCAACTCCATTAGTCTAAATTCTTCATTTACATACACAAAGACTGTCAGCTCTTGCTAAGCAAACGGCCTCCTGCTTGATGAGATTGTTTTTTTTCACACACTCTATCACTCTCTCGCTTACACACACGCTTGCGACTGTGGTGTTAATTCTTTTGAAAGGAGAAAAGTAGCATAAAATTATTTGATCCCTTTACTTAAGACATTTTCTCCCTAATCAGGGTTCAGGTAAGCTGGGGTTGAGCTTACCTCTCCAAGGTAACGGAGAGTTGAGTGTGTTTGGCCGCAACTCTGTGTCAAAGAAAAAAAAAAAAAACTGCTTGACCTTAAACAATGCAGCACGTAATATACGCTGCATATGAGGGATAAACAGAATTAGTGAGGCAGTGACTAAGATCATGCAAATGAAGCTAACTAGTTCTTTCTTAGGATTAGCTATTATTTCCAAAGCAATAGACAAGCTGCAGATTACCCAGTGACACATGCCCCATAAATCTCGCTCCTTTGAGGCAGGGTGTTACTAGTCCTGACTAGACTGTGGAAACTAGCGGCGCACTACCACCGGTTGGCTGCTGCGAGCGAGGGAACGGGACTTTTCAAAGGGGTGAGGGCCCATGCCCTGCTGCCTGATCACTTCAGCTTGGCACACAGACATCCTCTCCATCACACAAACTGCCTGAGGCCTACACATCATCAAGAATTAAGGACATGCAGATAGGGTTTGTGCACTGACCAAAGTGAAAATCCAGGCACACAAGTGCATCACTGTTTCACACACACACACACACATACACTTCTTGCACACACTTCTGGTGTCATAATTAGGTCCCAAGAAGAGGGCATTAAACTGGTATAATGCACTCGCTGCTGCAGTACACTGCCACAAAATATATTGACACTAAACCTACGTGCTCATCAGTGACACCCTCCTATTGCTTTTCATTTCCTTATTCGCATGCGTGCTGCTCAGCAGACCCGGCACACAACCACACAGCACAACAGCCTTTGATCTGCTGTGTTCAGATCATCTTACAGCCGCTGCCCTTTTATTAAGGTGGAGTTGTGGTGGGGGAAAAAAAGAACACCTTGAAAAGGATAGAGGTAAAGGGGGTTTGTAGCATTTCCGAATGTTGCACCACAGTCTGGAAACGCTTAGAAAATAATCCCCAACAAGTGACCACGGGTTGGTGCAAGGCAAAAAAAAAAAAAAGAAAAAAGAAAAAAAAAGGAGGTGGGCATCCCTTTTGGGCTGAGGGGTTGAACACAATGCAAGTGTGACCTGGCCCCTTTACTCTGCTTCTGCAATCACCGGTTTCCCTTGCCCTCTTTAAACAGTCCCCATTAACACTGTTAATTATCCAAATCCATCATTCTTGGGGTAAATGAAGACTGCCTCTTTAATTCAATTTAATAGGATCATTTTCCAACTCACGTTCACTTTAGACCCAGCTGCCCGCCCACTTGTCCCCCACAGTGTCTCCCCCCCTACTATATCTTGACTCCCTGGGCTGTATCTTCTATGGTCTGGCTATCTCCCATTGGTGGAAGGGGAGGGTGGTGAGGGCTGAGGGTGGATGGCAGCGATGAGCCGACACACTGTTGATCTCCCATGTCTTGTCTTGGCTCGGCTGGTGGCGAGCAGCAGTTCTGGGTTCGCAGTCTGCTGTGCACACTGCCTGCATACCCAACACACACACACACAGTCACACAGACACACA
>JAPZDZ010000002.1:9486698-9520451 GCA_029783805.1 Acanthurus tennentii | reverse complement strand
ACACACACAGGCTCACACTACCAGCCATGCTCACCGGGGCTTAGCTAATCCTGTCACATCAGGCCACGTTGGCTGAGTTGAGGCCTTTAGCAGCAACCCCCTCCTCAACCACCGCCACCACCTCCATGCACCTCCACACTTTGCCACCACTCCATTGCTGACTCCTCTCACTCACTCTGTCTTCCTAACTCCTTTGTTCATTTCACAAGGTCATGGGTGGGTGACGACAACATGCGAGTGGTGAGATGGGACAGCTGACGAATCCCTGGGTGTTCCAGGTGCTCACATCTTATGGCTTACGTGCAACACGAGTGAAAAAATGAAGGAAAACACAAGAGCACATTTATTGTGACTTTCTGACTTTTTTTGGGGGGGAAAAGTTCCAATTGAGTCTGACTTGTAACTGTATAATATTTCCTCCACTTTTCTCTATTTTAAAAGAAAACCCTTATGAGGCCCTTTAAGAGATTCCTGTCAGTGTGAGTGACCGGCGCGTTTGTCACTGGTGTTTATAAAATATACAGGTGTCATTTTGTCTTTTCTTGTCTGTAGTGTGTCATAGTGGTATCAGTATCAAAACACATTTTCCATGCAACATTGCTGGGGTGTGGAAACCAGAGACTCATGCCCTTTAATCTGACTTTCATTCTATAAAAGTACTGCTATATCAAGACTGACTTAGGCTGTGTTTTATATGCCTTCTAAGATTTTCCTTACACAGAACTTTCAGTGCTCAGTTCAACTAAAATAACAAATGACGCAAATATAAGATACAGACAGGAAAACTAAATTCAAAATCATTATTTTTTTTTAAATAAAAAGTGCCACTGTGCTCACAATGCTGCTCTTTAAATTCCCCTAAAAATGTGCTAAATGTTTGCTCTCCTTATCCCATTATTCAGTGAGAGGGTTAATTTGCCCCCGTTTCCACAGTACAGCCCCTCCCATCCCCCTACAACTGAACACACTCGAACCGACACATACACACACTCACACGCACACTACAACGCACACAGCATTCCCTTTAAATTTTTCCCAGACTTTCATTGTTTAGCCGTTTGAGACAGACTCTGGGAGAGTTTCAAATGATTTTAGCCATGATTTAATTTGGTTTGTTAAAGGGTGATGTCAGCACAATGGGAGACGAGCCTCTAAATCCACTACATTCACCCAAAATGCCCAGATGAGATAATCATTGGTGACGTCTGCGAAAACACTTATTATATTTGCCCATCGCCTGGCTGAAGCTGTTAAAACTCATCAGCGTTATTCCCATGTTTTTTTCTCTTTCCCAGAGAAAAAAAAAAAATTAGCTCAACTTATAGTGAAAACTGTCACCCCTTTTAAAGAGACAGGCCTACATTGTTGTGGCTGTGGATAGAGTTTATAAATGGAAAAAGACAGGGCAGAGGGCTATCGGGTGTCTATTCAATACTCATTTTGTTTGCACCCAATACTAATTAAATAAAACACGCACAACTTTTTAATTGGTTTTACAGAGATCAACAGCTTCAAGGAAGTTGAAAAAGTACAGTGTAGTGTCTGCTGTAGTTATACACAGAGTACATTCATCTAGCGAGTACGAATATCAGCTAGAAACTGTGAATGAGCACTGCTCGTCCCTTGACTTGTCCACACAATCTAAAAGGGCTTGAGGCTGACGAGGCAGCAAAGGAGATAAGAAATGGATCAACGTGAGCTTTTCTCATAGCTTAATTTATTTTAAATCCAAGCCCTATTTACACACCGCACACCGGCAAGCCTTGTCAGCTCCAACTAGCATTGAGATATTTAAAACCATTAATGCTGTACAGCGGCAGCCTGAGCGTGTATGACACAAGCTGTCGCCGTGTGAAACAAAGCCAGATCCCTAACTGCCACAGCTTCCACTTTTGAACACAGTACGGCTTGGAAAAAGGCAACCATGTGGTCAGAAGCTATAAAAATACAACTTCTAGACCTTTCTAAATTTGAGAAAAGGTTTAAAAAACACTACGATGACCAATATTTCTCCTCTAGTGAATGCAGAGGCCAGGTTGGGTGTATCTTTAGAGCAGGGGCCAGCCCTACAGAGGCAGGGGTCAGGATATGAAACACAGAGGCTATCTGCCTCCCGACAGGATATCCTCATGTATCAGCAGTGGCAGCCATGTTGACCCGCCCCGTTATTAAAGAGGCTAATCTGTTCAACATGTCAATGTTAGCACTTTTAGCTGCGATTAATAAAAGAAGACCCCAAGAGTGCTGTGTGTGCTTTTTCAGTGCCCCAGGTTGTTTTCATTTGGTTTGTATTTTTAGAGGTTTTCGCTGTTTGGTAATTCAACAGTCCCTTTTTTTTCTCCTATTAGCATAAACAGTGTAAATTATTAACTTTGTTAAAAGATTATAATCGACCCTGAATCCTCAGCTCTGTAGTAGCTTTGTGTGTTTTTCCCTTTCTGCCACTGGCAAAGAGGCACAATAGCACTGCAGATATCATTAAAGCAAATGTAACTTTATATTTTATAGATGTGAACAATGTGCACGGGATGCCTGACTTTGTGGCCATTTATGTGATGCTTAAAATGTATGGCCCAGTGGCTTTCACAGGCTGGTAGTAATAGAACTGCTCTCTAACAGACTTGCTTTCTAAGTGCCTGGTGCTGTGTCTTAATTTGTAATCTAGTCAAACCAATTGTCCGCTAGCTAAAAAGGTCACCGAGACAATAGACTACACAGCCTCCCGCAATGTAGAGAAAGCCCAGGGTGTCTTTTGTAGCTTTTTAACCAAAGATGTAATTAAGACACCTTCATCTTCTGGGGTGAGAAGGGCACCAACAAGAGTCTGCTGGAAACACAAGAGGAACTTCACATTACTGGAAACAGAAGTGAGACGCACACTAAGACAGAGCATTTGGTTAGTAGTGAAAAGCACCTGTCTCCTGAGCAAAATGTCCCCGCTAAGGACATTTTCTAAGTTTACCTGCCTGGAAGTCAGCGTGTGATTTTATACAATGTGACCGACTACTGTGTTGAAGAAAGCTTGTTGAGAAAAACTGAGTGATGCAAAGCAACACAGGAGAGGCAGAGGGGGGGACTTAAAGGACGTGATTTATCTGGGCTTGATTGCGTGTTAATCGAGGTTACGTGTATTAAGTGGAATCTAATTGGAACAGACACTGGCAGTCTGACAGATCGACATGATGCAGATGGATTGAGGGGGGGGGCGAAAGGGGGAGTGAGGGAGACAGGGAAAGGAAGAGGGGATGGGAGAGAGAAGGGTAGTGCAGTGGAGAAGAGGCAGAACAGAAGCACAAAATGAAACACATCCCTTTTTTTATTTTTTGTTTTTTTGCTACTGTACATGGCCGAACGGAAAGAGTTTTTTGGTGACGCCAAACATTCAAATAAAACCAGCAGAGCCTTTCAAGCAGCTGAATAACAAGAAAGAAGACTCCGCCGTTGGGCTCGTCTCACGTGCGTCTCATGATTGGCGGCTGATGAGACATGTAACCCTTCTAGAGGAGGACACACACGGGCGAGATTGTGAGTGACAGGGCGCAGCACTGGAGTTTGCCCTCCCCCTCCAGTTGCCACAAACATTCATTTCTTCTTCATTAGAAATGAGAGGAAGGAAAAGAAAAAAAAGAGCCCTTTACAAAAACACAGAAGGTACAGAGGCCGAGCGACAGCTGCCGGAAAATTCTCACCTCCACGAGGGGACAAGCAAGTGTTCGGCCGGTCCCTCTGACTCTCTGCTCCTCCTGACAGGCGACAACTGTTTCGAAGGCCCTCTCCTCTCCCCAATTCTGAGGTATTTAGCTAGTCGTCTGAATGACCCTTTCAAATGTTACCAGAGTAACAGACCGTAAAAGATGACCACCTGTTAAGGCCAAGCAACTGCTAACTCATAACTAATACACCACAGACTCTGTGAACAAATAAGGAGAACGTTGTGCGAAAGGCTCAGAGGGACAGAAATAAGATTTGAAGTCGAAGATACGTTGTTGCACAGAAATGATTTCTGTTGCAGCGTTGCTCTGAATTGGTCAGCGTGGCTATAATTGGTAGCAGGGGGATTCAGAGTGTGAGTGACATGAACGGCCCCAAAGCAGCGAACAGCCCAGGAGCGAAAATGACTGTCACAGTGCCATTATCTAAATCTGGGTTAAAAATACAGTGGTTCCAGACGAAAGGGTCACTTCTACTGATAGCTGGCCAAAATGAAGGGCTGCAATAGCGAATGAATGTTAAAAGGTATTAAAAAAAAAAAAGACTGATAAAATGTAAAGAAAGAGCCGAGGATAGAATGGGGAGAGAAATAAAAAGAGAAAGAGATAAAGAGAGGAACTCTGGGCATAATTTAGAGGCAGTTTGCAGGAAACTACAGCACTCGAAACTTCACTCATCAACACAAAATGCCCAAATTGTTCCCGACATGATCCCGTCATAGCGCCGAGACAGAGGAGTTGCTTCGGTCATCCGTTGATTTGATCCATTATGACTGTTACACTAATGGCATTAATAAGGGCAAAATTGCTATTTTGAAATGCAGAATTTTCCTCCCCTTCGTTTGGCTAACCTTATCATCTTTCTCCTCTTCCTACATGAAAAGTCTGCTGTGGGTGTGCATGCCTGTGTGCACGTGTGCACGGGCGGACTCGAGTGTGTCTGTGCCCCCACCACGTAACGGTTATAAGGTCATCTCTATTTTCCAGGCTTGGTGTACAATGTCGTCGGATTGCAACATTTTGCACGGTTTAAAAACAACAACATGAGCTTTGAAATTTGAGTCCCTGCTATTTTCGATAGATTGACAACTATGTTGCATTCACCAGCTGGCCCTGATTAAACCCCCCCCCCCAACCTCATTTAACACTGCCTCATTACATTTTAAATAAAACCTCATGTATGTTCATCCAGCTTTAAAAACTAACAAAATCAGTGAAAAAGGACAACACTGTTTTATGCTGAAAACATTAAAGAGAGAAACTGTTTAAAATCCAAGTGGATTAAAAATATGCCCTTGTCCTGTGTGTTTCATTTACTCTGAGCTCATTGTATCTGCACAGACAATGTGCCTGTGAGTTTCCTGTATGTTTGCGCTGAATGTGAATATATGTGTGTATATTCAGCCCTCATCAGCCTCTCACATTGAGAGGAATGACACTCTGTGATCAAGGACATGAATTGCTCATTGATTTTTAGGGGCCAGCTTAACTATCCATTCCAATTGATTTTTAGCTTTGCTGGGTGTGCGAGTTATGGCAGTTTTAATGTATCATCTGTATGTGTACTCATCACCCACTGCAACAGGATTTACAATAGTCTGTGGAAAATGCATATACGACACTATTTGCACAAGTGAGATAGGGACTTTCCTTTTCTGCTCTTTTTCTATTATATATTCCATGAAGTGGAAAACATAAAAGCTCTTGTGTCTTACAACAGGTGAATAAAATCACCTCTCAAATGTTTTTTTAAAGCCACTGAATGCTTCTGAACTCTGTAAATAATCTATTTGAAATAGCATTGTTTTTTTGTTTTTTTTAGCTTGATACATTAATGGAAAACAAAACCAAAGCGTGTGAATGAAATGCAGCCCTCTTTAATGCTAACCAGTGCTGCTAGAGCATGCATTTCAGCTTGCAGTATCATGCAGCAACACTAACCAGAAAGGAGTAGAAATTTGAAGAGGGCTCAGACCCCTCTGAAGCACAAACCGACATTTCACAGTTTCACCACAAATGATCACTACTGGAAAAAAAACAAAAAAAAAAGCCCAAAAAAAAAAAACAAGTAAGCCTGTGACTCTGTGAAAACTTTTTCAATTTATAAAAACAGACCAGGCCGTTGTCTTTTTGCATTCAGGAGGATACTGATCATAACTCATGTTACCCATCAATTAACAATTCATACAAACTATTAATAATCAATGGTTTGATGATGTAAGAGACAAAGTCAGAGCAATGCGATCCAAAAGGCGCTCTAAAGTCATCTGTCAGGTAGAAAGTCATTAAAATAGGGGCTCGTTTTCCTGCGCCAAGCTTAGGTTTCACTGAGGCAGGGATACATTTCTATTCTTCAGCAAAAGGCTGCACTCTCATATGATATCATCTCATTCACAACATTACTCTCAATGCCTTGTCTTTCTTGTCTTTTGTGCTTTTCTCCAATTTAAATGTTCTTTTTTTTTTTTCTTTTTTTTTCAAAATGGTTTGGGTGAAGCGGTCCTTCTGTGTGAGGTAACTGCCTTTTGTTCAGTGAAAAGGACTGCATAAAGCACACTTTACTCCATCCTTTAAAAAAACAAGTCGGCTTAATTAATGTTTTACAAGTGCTGCTGTATTCTTAGTGAAAAAAAAAAAAAGCCTCTATCAAAGCCGACAGGTTCAGATTACGTACGCTAATTGAAATTCTGAATTTCTAAGCCAACTTCTTTTTTTTTCCCCTGCTCTCGCTCTTTCTCCCTGCGCACACAATAAAGCCTAGTGTTTTGTAGTCCACAAATGACATCAAATCATCTAAGTAATATGGGCTTTTCTTTTTTTCCTTTATTCTCATGTTCTGCTAGTGGGTTCATGAGACAGCTTAATAAAGCAGTAAATGCTTGGGAAAGCCTGAGAACCTTCTATGTGTGTGTGCGTGTGTGTGCGCGCCTTCAGGCACGTCTCTGGTTGTGTGTGCACGCGCCTGCTCTCGTGTTTTACCTCCACCAGGGACCTCAAAGCAGAAGGCAAAGCCTGGTTCCATATTCAAGCAGATTTTTAGCCGAAGAATAAAGCGAGAATAAAGCCAATGAACAAAAGAGAATGACTAATACCTAAACCAAAGCCAAAAGTAAGACACTTATCTCGTGGGCTGACATTGATAGAATCCATACTAATGCAGCCTGAGCTAAATGAATACAGCATAATTTACAGGTTATACATGCGCTGGGCTGCTGGAGGAAGGCAGGCTGTGTGAACAGCTGCAGGTGTGGGAGCTGCGAGGCTGAGGCCGAGTTTGGACAACCATCACAGACACCTAACAGCACAATAGAGGTAACAAAGGTTTCTACGCCCTGGTGGCAATGATCTGAGATGTAGCAGGAGACTGGATCAACTAGGATATGGAACAAAATCTTTTTAGCTCGGCACATACACGTACACACTTTTCCTCTCCTCCCTACTGTCATTGTTTATCTGGCAAGGTTGCTGTAGCGGCCAATTATATAAATAACAGCGTTTAAAAAAAAATGTCATACTTGATAACCTTTGTTCTGAGTTAATCATTGCAGGGCAAAAACACTTCTTCTCTTCTTTTCACATTTATATTTGCCCAAACTCCTTCCTTTCAACGGGGTATTATTTTATTGGCTTGTTTTGCAAGCATTATAACTTTGCGTTCTTCTCCCAAGGTCAGTTTCTAGTGTGCCACGAGGAGTATTTACACATGGGGCTTTTCAGGTCAGTTCCATTGTATTTACATCAAATAATTTTTGATAAGGGATGTAAAAGACCTATAAACCCAACATCATAAACGGGAGGTGTAGTTGAATTAAGGACAAAAGATCAACGGCTGAATTTTTCCTTATCTAAGACACGTTGATATTTTTGAGTCAACTCTCCCCCCTCCAACACACTCTCTCTCTCTCTCTCTCTCTCTCTCAGGGAACTGAGTAGAAGTGTGGACTTGTTAGATTTAGTCCAATGGCTTCCCAGTGCGGCCAGCAAGCGAGCTCTTGTTTCATAGAGAAGTACCTCCCCTGTTATCTCCCTAGCACTATAATCACTTAACAAAGACTTGGGCATTTGCACAAATTAAAACATCAATAATGCATAAGTGCTTTTCAGTTTTGAGCTGTAGTGTCCCTGTATTGGGATGAAATACCCCCTCTACCAGTGGAAAAAACTCTGCTCGCCATCTTCTGTCCCACAAATGACTTAAAGAAGCCGCGGCCCTGCCTTGAGCAACAACCCCCATTCTTGAGGCCGAGGCTGTGGTGAACATTTGGGATCTGCTTTGGTAAACGGGACAAAATGGCTGGGCTGAGTGGGAAGTTGTTTTAAAGCAAGAGGCGGTAAGTGGTGGTGGTGCATCAATGCAAACAGGCAACACCCTTGAGTGGCGCAGCGTGGCATCCTTCCATAAACAACACCACCGCCGTGTCCCCGACATTTATGATTTGTGGTCAGAACGGCAACACAAGCCTGATTCCAACCAAGTCTGCATGTTTGCCCTATCGTTACACGGCTAAATCTGCCCGACCTAGTCTCTTATTTTCCCAGATGAAAGAACCAGACGTTTCATACGGTCGACAGAGAGCTTTGCTCAAAACAAATCATATGAGAACATTACACTTGGATAAGGAAGGGAAGGGAAGGGCGGGGGCGTCATGAGAAAGAAACTTTGTGACACTTTGGGACCAGAATGGTGTTCAGGCAAGTGTTTAATTTGAGCAGAAAAAAAAAAAAAAAGTCCTGCTTTATAATTATTACTGCAGTTGTGAATATAAAGTGTGCTGCGCTGACTATGGAGGTTGGAGGAGTTAAGTATTATTATTGGACTAGTAAATCCATGACCAGTACTGTTCCAACACCAATAGAGGACAAGCCATTCCATACAGATGGCCTCAAGGACAATTAGCAGTAATGATTGGTTGCCACATAAATGAGGGAAATTCTATTTGCCACTGCACTTGCTGATGATCACAGACAAAATGCCTGTGACAATAATATAGACGGCTGCTTTACACTTAAATGTTACTTGTGAACGCCGCTTAAATATACAGAGTGCTGGAAATGAACATTTCTTAAGTATCCGTGTGAGTATTAAGGGAAAACAAAATAAGCAAAGGTAGAGCTTTAAATCTTACACAAACACCACATTAGCATGAAGAATAAAGAGATGAGACAAACAGCATAGTGAACTAAAATATTATCTCTTCAATCATATCCTTTTCCCCAGATCTCTTCATTTCCCCCTCCCTTCTCTGTCAGTTAGTCTGGCAAACAATCCCCTTGTTAGCAAACTGTTAAGACAGCCGCTTGGTACACAAATTGCGCTCGACCAAGCGAATTTGTTTTGCAAGGGTGACCTGTTTAATCATCTCATTTTCTTTGGCGGACATTTATTCATCTGGTTTCCACGGTTACAGAGAACATTAAGGGGCTACAGTAATAAGGCTGGAGAGTCAAACAGGTAATAAAAAAATTAACGCCATTTTCCAGCAGCCGAGGACAGTGGGTGAAATGAATCAAGGGAGAGGGGAGAGGAGCAGCGGGGGGAGCGAGGGGGTGGGGTGTGGGGAGGTGGGGGGCGGAGGGTGGAGGTGGGGGGGGGGCTCCAATATTGTCCAAACAATAAGGCTTAGCGGTTATTTTACTCTGTAGATCAGGTGGTGCTGTTATGGACATGACACTTTGGGCACAGAGCAGGCGAGATAAAGCTTTTAAAGTGGCCCTGCTCCTTTTTTTATTGTCATTTAGCGATTACATATCAGAACAATTAAAAGTTAGACCAAGATATCTATCAACTTTGCTCTTTTTTATTTCTCTCGTGCTTCAGAAGGGAGACAATTTGAACTCGGTCCGGGGCAATGCAACGTGTAGATAACATGCCAGGGACAGCATGACATTTAGATGCCCTGGTGAGAAATGTTTCGTGTTCCTCCCAAGTTGAATCCTGTCTTTTCTAACGCTGTCTTCTGAACAAGTGAGCAACAGCAGATTAAAAAAAAAAAAAAAAAAAGAAAGAAAATGTAGTTTGTATAGAATAAAATATAGTTTGTTTCTTTTAAACTGTTAAAAACATTGACCTGTACACCTATCCAGAGTCCAACTTCTTGCCAAATATAGAAAATTCCGGCACAATAGGGGGAACAGGTGCTGAGGGCCCAAAGAAAGCGACGAAGCCAAAGAGCTGGGTTGCTTCTGAATGCCAAATAAGGCAGCGAGACACGTCGCACCAAGGCACAAAACAACCTACTGTCATGCGATTTTCTAAGTCTGATGACTGTCGCCGATTCCCCCCCCCACAAAATGTCTTCTTCTTCTTCACAGTGTCTCCCTGTGCTTACGATATACTCAGGCCTGTTTTCCACTTCAATAATAGTCGAACAAGAGAAAACAGGCAACAAATTTTATGCATTACTCATTTCTCCACTCCTTCTGAAAGTATTTCTAATTGACAGCATGGCTTTGGCACTCCACAAATGTTCTCAACCTAACCCTTAATCATTTAAATCGTCTGGTTTAACCTGTATTTGGGCATTTTACGACTCTGCCAACACCTGTCCCCCACCCTTGTGAAAAACAAACGAAATTGAATTCTTTCTTTGTCTGCTGTCGTGCTGCTTGTATATACGTTGTTCTGGGGGTGGCTCCGGTGTGACCGAGGTCGGGAAGGGAGGCACAACTGATGGCAGCCGACGTCTCTCAGGAGAGGGAGGGAAAAAGAGTTGTCAGCCGACCCGGCCTCACACGTAACACACACACGCACACACACACACACACACACACACACACGGGCAGAGGAAAGCGTAGGGTACACACTCTGACATCAAACGCACACCGCTCACATGTCAGAAAGAGCATTCTCCCCCTCCTCACCCTCTGACCGAGGCAGGAGCTCAGAGAAACAAACTCCCGTCATACATGCGGGGTGAAATCCCCAAAAGAGGGGGGTGGCTATGGAGGGAGGGGGGGGGTCACACACACACACACACACACACAACGGACAGCAGTGAGAGAAGAGAGAGGCTAAGCTGAAGCTATGGGACTGCCAACTGTTCTGCTAACAGCCTCTTAACAGGTGTGGGCTCTAGAACCATGTAATCCTATCAAGTTACCGAGTAAGGCAAAAAAAAAAAAAAAAGGGAGAGAAATCCAGCAAACTGCAAACTCCTGAGCTCTTCCCCCTCTCTGCCTTCTCTTCTCTATCTTTCTGCCTCTCTTTCTGTCTCTGTTGGCAGTGACAGAAATGAACAGCTGGGCTTCAGATTTATCATGTACAGACAGTAATTATTGCTGGTGCTGCCTGCTACTGACCCAAGTGAATAGAATGTCACATGAAAAAACACATGGCGGAAGGGGGTGGGGGGCTGGGGTGGTGGTGGTGAGGGGGGGGCATGAAGTTGAGGGGTGCCGCGTTGGGGACTGTGTGGAAGATGTGTCTGTCTGTCTGTGTGTGTGTGTGTGTGTGTGTGTGTGTGACACAGAAGAGAGAGGAGGGCAGTGTTTAAACGTCACTACGTTCCTGTTTGCAGTCAATTACGGACGAGGACAGGGGTATTGGCTCTGTAACTCGGCAGAGCAAACATTTCCCCCGCTCGCGGTGAAGGTGAGAGAAAAAAGAGGTTCCATGTTTGTTTGTGTCAATTTTTTTTTTTTTTCGTTGTTTGTTTCTCTTTCCTCCTTTTAAAATAAAGCCGATGACATCAGAGCACGCACTGAATTCCTGTCAAAGAAAAAGGTGACAGAGAACTGAAACTTAAAGATGTGCTTGAACCTGAAAGACAGTGGTTTAGTAAGAAAACAGATTTGTTTCAACGCCCACTCATATTTTGCTCCTGCCTTACATGTATGATTAACTAAGCTCTCCAACAATTATCGATTAATAAAAAACAAGGCAGAGCCTCTGATGTTGGACCACACAAAGCGTTTTACATGAACCTAGTTTGACCCCGCATGCTGTATTTGTTCCAGAGATAAGAGGGTCAGAGATATACTATCAATTTATTACCCGTGCCAATCACTGTCCTTGTCATTAAATAGTTAAGTCCACATCTGCTGCTTCCTTTTATTCATGTTCACGAAAGTTGTGGTCTGTCACATTCCATACCCGCTAACCTACGAACGGACTGGTTTCGCACCTTAAAGACCCCCTGCCACATTTAAAAGGATTAGTCACCACATTTTGTCCCGGCTTAATCTCTCTTTCAGCTGGCCTAATAAGTGTGCTTCGATAAGCGAAGCATGCAAATTCATTCATGGCCAGTGGAGACCACGCTTTCAGACAAACGCACCAAAGTCTTCCACTCTGCTAATTACCTCTTCATTTTCCCCTTTTCCCCTCTTATATGGCATATCAACGACTAGAGATTATTCTCTCCCCTTACTTTGCATGAAATTATAATTTTATATGTGAGATTAGAAAATGGAGTCGGAGAAAAAAAGAAGTTACCAGACGCTTTTTCGACACTGCACACGAGAATACATGACACGGCATATTCAGCTGTGAGATTAAAAGCAGGATTTCTTTACGGCTGCTCTGGCTGAGACGAATGTGGAAGAAATATGGAAAGGAAATGATTTTTTTTTTTTTCTTCAAGAAAATATTAAAGGATGAAACTTTTTTTTTTAAACTTATAAATAACACAATTTACAATTTATTGCCATACTTTTTAAGACAGTAAAATTAAAAACAGATTTCATGGATTCGATTTCCCTTATTTTAAGTTTGAGCAGTTTTAACAAACATGTATCATCTGTGATAATAAAAACTTGGCCCGTTATATTTTAGAGAATAAAGGCAGTGAAAGACCCAAGGTGCAACCTGTTTATCATTCTGGAATATTTCCTCACCGAGTATTAATTAGGCCATTACTCCAGATTGGTGACGGGGAGCTTTGAGGTTTTAATTAGGTGCTGGCCACTGCATGAGTGCACAGGATTGAAGAAAGGGGGTGGTGATGCCACTTGCCTCGCTCCTGGCCCATATCAAGTAGCCCTGAACACTTTGGCTACTGCCGCAAGATGCATGGCAGCCCACGTGCATCTGGAGTTTATTTGATCGTTTGATCTCTAATGTTTCCTCTTTCTACCGGTAAAAAAAAAAAAAAAAAAAGGCCAGTTGGTGTGATTTGGGTATTAAAAGACGGGGGTTAAGGTAATTATGGTGTTGGGTGGCTTGTGTCTGATGACTGGGCACATGCTCAATCAGGACTCAGCTGTCCCTCTCTTTCTGTCTACCCCCCCCCTAACACACACACACAAACACGCACAAACACACACACACACACAACACACCTCCCTCCTCTTGTCTGCTGTCTATGTTCCCCCTTCTCTCCCCCTGCCACTCTGCTAAAACCAGGCATAACACACACAGCCTCGCGCAACATCAATCAAATACTGAGAGCGGACCATAAAACTACACAAACATATACGCTGCCATTAACTACTGTATTTGACACTTATTTAATAGATCTTTCTGATGTAGGTGTAAAATCTGGAAACTAAATTAAGAGATGGAAAGGGAAATAATTTATAAGGGGAAATTAAGAGAAATAACTGACTGGTGAGGGACTGTTTTTAAATAAAAATTAAACTGTTCCAGTAAAATTTCTCTATTTCTGACATTTAAAAAACAAAACATAGCAAATTAAAAAATGTGAATATAAGCATTTTTTCTTTAAACACTTCATTTAAACTAAACCAAAAAAAAAAAAAAAGAGAATATGACAAATTTACATCAGTATATTCTATTGTATAAGAAAGAATCATTTATTTTGTTTTCATTTAAAAACGGTGTGTAAAAAAATAAAAGCTGAGAATGTGAGTGTTTTTCCTCGGTTGACAAGGCGATACTAATCACCTCGCTGCTGAGAAGCACTCTTCCCTGACAAGGCTCCTTAGAAAACAAGGATCCCCCAGGAGAAATCGGCATGAAAGAGGTTAAAGACAATGACTCGCATTTTTTTCCTCCAAATGTCTCCCTGTTAAATTTATTTCAAAACTCTGTTAATCTGCTGTACACAACATTTCCATTAGCATAGCCCAGCCCCCTAATAAAAATTCCGGCTAGTTTAATTAAAAAATGTAAATTTACTGTCATCCAAGGAGCAGAAGAAATAGGAGTGCAACAGCATATTTTATTGCTTAAGACATCAAATTGATTCAGGTTATTGCTAAATTGTGATAAAAGGTTATTGAGGGCCTTCAGGACTGGGCTTGTTTTTCTCCCTCATTTCATCCTGGTTTTGTGGAAGGCCGTAAAAGATGGAGAGGGCCACAAAGGGTTAATGAGACAACTCAGTGAGGGAGAAGGCAATCAACATTATGACTCATAAGAGGGTAGAAAAACATTTTCCGAGCTGACGAAAAGTTTGAAATTAGGGTGTGTCACAATGACAGTTGTACTTGTTTGTTGTTATTTTAAACTATAATAGAGGACACTTGAAATAACCAGACATAATAACCGAGCCCTCATGTATGTCTGAAACCCTGTGGTCACAGTGGTCTACTACACAGTCTCTCTGAGTTGTGTTTAATTAACATCATCATCTTTAGATTGTCTTTTATTTTTCAGTAATACCGGCACATACGTATTAAAGAGCACAAAACTCTACTTCGTTTCAAGAGAGCTGAACGGCAAGATTAGACAGCAAGAAGAAACAAATCATTGTTAAGGGGACAGAGAGACTAACAGAGAGAGAGTACATAACTGACAAATAAACATATTAAATATAACAGGCAGGAGCAACGCCGCCTTGAATGACGTCTAAATTACTGATTTTTTTTCTAAAAATATAATAAGATAAACAAATTCCATTAATTCTGTATATAAATATTTTTCTGAGCATTCTTTTTATAATTTAAAACACTGATATATTTTTAAAATACCAGCCTACTTTAAAATATCCCCACCACCTTCACTAAATATTTATATACTGTGAGAGTTTAAAATAAAGCGCTTCAAAAATAAAGCAGGCAGGATTTATCAAAGTTTCTAAAAAGTTATAGTTTAGTTATTGAGTACTAATATTTATATACGGTCCAAATAATGAAATTCAGAAGGACTATTAATACATACACACACACACACACACACACACACACACGCATATATAAAGGGAAGATACGACTCAGTGCTTGCAAATAGAGAACACACACTCATACATATAGCACACGCAAAACATAAAGAGCTAAGTGTGTATGTGACGTAAGGCTCATTTTTAAAACACATACAAAACACCACGTTAAAAGTAAGATGGCGAGGAGACGGAAGCTTATAAGTATAAAGTGTAATCCAGTTACACCAGGACAAGTTTATCCTCCCAAAAGTACCGGAGGATGAGTGCTGTTAACCTGGCAGTAACAAGTCTGATGCAGTTTGAAATAATCTGCCCCGCAGGTGCCATTTAACAAAACTGGGGATCGATGAGAACAATTTATCAAATATTCTAAATATATATTCTAAATATATTTTGCTTTTTTGGCTACATTTTTTTCCCCGGATGTCATGCATTAGATTTATCAGAATGTTTGCATTTTCATGTAACATAAACCGATGTAATGCATATACACTAATTAGAAGACCCTGGAAAGGTGTTGGCACTGCTCCTGTTCCCTTTACATGTGTGACAACATAAGCAACACAACAGTTTGTTTGCTTTGTCCCCTTGGCAACAAACCCTTAGGCCATTCAATGTACCCTAATGGCATTGCCAGTGCCTCTGTGGGTAAAACCAATACCTGTATTTCTACTGTACCGAATGCTGTCTTATTCGAAAACATGTAATTAAATGAAAGAACTAAACAAGCAGGATAACACAGATGAAGAGAAGAGAGAGAAAAAATAAAAGCCTGACAGGGAGTTTTTGCTGCTCTTATGTGCTAGAAGAGAAACACGCTCTGACAGAGAAAATGAAACTGGCTTTATGAACTTTCTTTACATGTGCAGTGCATGTAGCACACCGTTATGAGTCGGGAGCTGAAGAAATGGGCAATCATATTTGATATTGCAGTCACCTTTGGGCACTGTCAAAGAGCTATAAATAAGGGTGTCGCAACACTTGGGTATACGTATACGCTGGCACATAGTTTAATCATGAACAACTTCCCCTCTCAGTATATTTAGTCAGAGATAAAGGCACACCTTTGACTGTCAGCTTATAAAACATATCTGGCAAAGAGAGAAAAGAAGAAGAGTACTCACCATATTCAGGGAAGTCGAAGTTAAATCCTCTCAGACATGTAACTTTCATAATATTACTCAACTCTGTTAGAAAGTCATTCGAATGTTGTTTGGTGGTGGGGGAAAGAGAGCGGAAAAGTAACTAGATTAAAAAAAAAAAAGGCTTCCTTCAATCATGCACTAAACTCCTTGACATGTAATCTGTCAATAGTTTGTTGCTGAGATAATGCCGGCTGCCACGAGCGGATTTGATTGGCAGCTTAGGGTCTGGCCCCTCCTTCCTGTGCTTTGACGGGGGGTAGGTGAAAGAATATGGAGCCTCCCCCTTCTCTGCTCTCTCTCTCTCTGCCTCTCGTGCGCTGCCTCTCTCTCTCTCTCTAGCTCTCTCACTCTCTGCTTTGCCCCCATACACACACACACACGCACAGACCAAGCTGTTGGTGATGTTGTCTGAATAGGCTGATAGGAAATTATGGCAGAGGAACCGGAGCAGTTTTTTTCTCCCTCCCTCAGTGGGCTGGCCTTTTCCATCTTTGTGGTCTTCTAGCCTTTCAACTCTCTTGGGGTGGAGCCTCCACTGCCTCTATTCAAATGAGGGGAGCACAACACTTTAAAAAAAAGGTTTTTGGGGAGGAAAAGATTACATGTTTATTAAAATATACTACACTTAAATTGCTCACAATTATTTGAGGCTTTTAGACTAATTATTTTAATCAAATATAATGAGAATACTTTTAAAAGCTTCTTTTTAAAAAGGCTGTTATTTATACTGTTGTTTTATATAAAACTACAAATACTTTTAGAGGACAAATATTTTAATAATTTTTTTAAGCAAATCACCTAATGATTAGCCCTCATTAAAAGTCATGTATTAAAGGGAAGGAGATATATATTAGGTAGATTTCAAACTGCATAAGATAAATGTGTTCTTTCTCGTACGTCTCTTGCCAGAAGCGTCAGGAGTTCTTATATTTGACAAAAATATTACTCCACCACTTTAGCTTGAAGCAAATAACTCTTTCACTCCTGTCACAAAACAGAGATCCTCTCCATTTCAGCGCCGTGTGCTGCACTTTCTTTGCCTCTCTCCCTCAGAGCACTCTCTTTCTCCTTCCCTCCCTGTGATAAGCTATCAGTTTTCATTGTAATTTCAGGTGAAATGATAAACGACAGCCGTTACCAGGTGACAATGAATACTTTATAAGACGAACCCCTTATTTGCCTGGCAGTTTCTTTCGCAGTGGCATGCAAAGTGCCTCCGGACCATTTGTACATAATGCCCATGTAGTGTAAACAAGGTTCTAAGTCAAGAATGTGGAATTTACAAAGTGACAACTTAAAACTTTAAAAGACAACTGGATATTCCAGCTTTTCACAGCATTTGTTCATTCTGAACACAGGTGTTGTTTAGCTTACATTTACTGGTTCTAGAAAAGAGGAAATGAACAACTTTATGGCTGTGAACTTTAATGCAATGATACATAGTCCTGGCTTCAGTTCCTGAGCGTTGTCAACAAAGTCCAAAGTGTGTACATAAAACAGGTTTTGGTTGATTTTGAAAGTATGATGACTCATACTGTTTAATAACAGGGGGAAAAAAAGCTTTGTATCCTCCTTCCTAATCCACATAAAGGAAAATGTCCTTAAAAGAGTTTCTATCAAAAGGTTCCACCCTTGATCTAACATTGGACTGTAAATACTGCTTCAGTTTTTTTTGTTGGCCTTGATAAAAAAAAGTCTTTACATGAGCTGATTTGCCAACCAGACTTTTTATCTGTTGCAAAGGTGTTGGATAAAATCTTTTGTCAAATATTAGTCCTGTTCTTCATCAATCACCTGCTGTACAAACAAACATATTTTGTTGGGTGGATTACTGAGACCTGGTAAGGTCTGACGCCCATGTGGATCATTGGTGAACAAACTCCGGACTAAATGTTCTCCGAAAACAGCAGTTAATTGTTATTTACTGTGACGTCCTGCAAAAAGGCATGAGATGTTGTCAATGAGGGTAAAATATAATGGTGTACTCTGATCACCGCTCCTGCCTTTTATAACTTTTTTAAACAGAATTGAGCTCTTGTGTACAGCTAATAATAAACAGCACTGTAATATGAGACAATACATGTAGATTTCAGTAATTTATGTTTTAAAAAACTAAAATTCTTTTTGTTTTTTGTTATTTCTTAAGATTGTTCTCAAAAATAAGAAATGAAAACATCTGTCTGTCTCTAAAACTGTGGTGTTTTGCCTCACATCGACACAGCAAATCCAGGAAAAAAGGAAAACTGAAAACTTTAACAGCACCTCTTAACTTGATTTGGGGATGTTTCAGTTTGCAGGGTGAATTCTATTCATGTCCACAGGAGGGAGGGTTTGTCGCCCATGCATTACGGCCCTCTGGCCCTTGAGCTGCCATCTTTGGGGGCGAAAGCATTACTTTTCAAAAGGAGCTGTGGGGCTTTTCGTTTGATGTGGTCTAAGGGTTTTGTATGGTGCATGCGGGAGAATGTTGAGGGCAAGGTGGAGTGTGTATGCGTGTGAGTGTGTGTGTGTGCGCGGCCGTGCGTGTGACATGGCAGGGGTACATCAGTCAAAGGGCCGACGGGCCAGACGTTTGGCTGCCCCTGACAGTGCGCTCCAGGAGGGGCTGGTCTGGTGAAGGGCCTACTCCGAGTCCTCCATTCCCCAGGACAAAAGCCAGGACCCAGTTGATAGATGTGAATTCAGTGGCTTTTGTGCCCAAAGCCCAGAGACATGCCGAGTGAGAAATCTGACCTTTGCCGAGAGTCAGATTGTGTTTTTGAACCCCTCTTGCTGTCTCTGGCAGTTCGGGGCAAAGAGTGACTGAGCGAATGAGAGGCAATGGAGTGGGTGCGAGTGGGCGTGGGGTGGAGATCTGTCCTGGCTGGTGGAGTGCACAGGTTGAGGAGCGGGGAGGGGGTTTCACACACAGGAGAAACTGCATGAAGCACTTCGACTGCATCTCTAACTTTAAACACAACAAATTAAAGTAGTTTGTGTTTTTGTGCAGACAATAGATCAAGTTTATTCTTGATATTCACTGTCATGTTGTTGTCAAATTGGCAGGAAATTGAACGTGTAAAAGCTTAATTCTGAAGCAGGGCTTTTAAAGTGGGATTCAGCAAGAGTTCACCCCAGTGTTATTCGAGGTTGTCTGTGATGTGGGATATTATTCCCACTCACGTCTGTTTATATTGCATTATATATTTATTTTTAAGAAGAGAAGGCGCTGAATATTAAACTTACACACAAACACAGCCCGAACAATGATGACGGCTATACGCCACTTCTTGATGATCATCATTTGCATTACTCATGACAATGATTCTTCACAATCTCATTTGATTTTCATAATTGCTGCATTGCTGCATACACAGCTACATGCACATACTATGAAAAGCATGTAAAAATCTCATTATAGGTGCACACTTGAGAGAAATTAACATGAGAGTCTGTATGAGGTATACAGTACATTTGTATGTCAACATGCTGCAATGTCTTTCTTATATTTGTGCTCTGTTTACGATATTACATGAATTATGATATATCATGTTGCTTGGCGGCAGTGTGCTGAGAGCAGAGATTTTGTAGATAGAACAGGCCTATGTTTTTGAGTCATACATTTTTCTTGACACTGCTTTCATCCCCGGGCCGTAATCATCATATCTCCCCCATTGCTCTCCCGGATGCAGACATCCATAATGCAATCTTCCTAATTTTGATCCCTCGCAATCTGGTTTTTAAAAGGGAGGGGAAAAAAAGGGACATATTTCTGAAGGCTTGCTCCGTAATCATTTTAGACAGATAGCCTTTCCCATCGCAGATGAGCAAATATTTGTAAACCAGCTATCTAATGGAAAATTAGAGTGAAATTAGAGTGAAATTCATGACAGTGAAATCCGATTATCTGTAATTCTATTATGCCATCTTAGCCCACACAGCATATTTTTGTAGAGTTTTTTCCATAAATACCTATGCCAGGGGTCCTGCTAATCAAATAAAATTGAAATTCATCTTCCCATTAAATTCAATTAGCTGCAATTTCTAAAGCCTAACAAAGATTTTAATTACTAAATTATAAAATTCTCCCTAGCCAAATTGGGGAGAGAAAAAGTGCATACCCTGCTTCTGAAAAACAAACCCATGAAAGGAAATTGTTGATCAAAAAAGATATCCAGGGGAAAATAACATTAGGGAGAGCACTGGGGCCTTTATTCAGCGAGTCTGGGTGGGGAGTGACGTGTGCCAAGCGCTAGGCTCCTGGGCCGGAGGAAATGAACTTAGCTGAGGTTCTCTCTGTCTCTAAATGTCTGCCCTCAGAGTTATTATGCTGTAATTGACTAATTGACACCTTAATTTCATTTATGGGGCTCCTGTGTTCATAAAGCAACCTCTGGGTGGGGCAGTGGTCTTGAGCGGAAGCAAGGAAGTCAACATCCAGGACAACAGGTAGGGCCTTAGGCCTTCAGTTCTGTCCTCGGCAGATGACGATTATGCATTTGATAATGAAATGGTCAGGAAGAACATACTGACTTAGCAGAGGCTTAAGGAGCATCTTACTCATATGTTTAAATCCCTCTGATGAAGGCTGATGGGTAATAATCATGCATGTCCGGTCTTACAATCTGGCGCTGCAGACACAAATGACCTCCTTCAGGGTCAAAGGAGTTTATTTTCAGCAAGTGAGGTTCTTACACTATCCAGCAGGGATTCAAGCAATGTGCTGGGTTGCTTTCACTGCACTAGTGACCGTGGGTGAATCCTGCATTGTTTTCCCTCGGCTCTGCTTCATTCAAGAGTGTAAACTGTTGCTGGTAACGTTAAGTGGGGAGCACACTGCTAACAGGACAGCTCTGGGGTCTCAGGTCAGCCACCAGGTCCATTTCCCAGCCACCCCCTGCTCCTCACCAGTGGGCCACTAAAATAACAGCTCAGCACCCTCTGCAGACTACAAAGCTCCATCTGAAAAGGCACCTGCTGCTGTTATTCACTTTAGCCCCTTTGGCAGCTCACTCTGTCTGTTTAAAGGACACGTAGGAGAGAAAGACTGACTGGGAAATGATGAATTATTTAAGTATGATGTCTAATTGTTTCAAGGCAGACATCTTGTTTCTGGAAGGTAAAGGCTCGGGGGTGGGGGGAGTGGGTGTACATGTGTGGGGAGGGGGGGGGGGTCTTTGTGAAGAGGTCTGTCTACTGTGTAATGCAGGCAGTCTAGCACTTGAAGTGGCTGGGTAAATATGACCGAACTGAAACTTTAATCTGCTTTTTCCACACCCAAGCTGGCTGGGTATTAAAGATAATCTTTTTTGTGTGTCATATGGTGGGAGATATAGATGGAGCTAATTTTTTAGAGACAAATCTGATATTTGTCAACTGGTTGAAAAAAACCAGGGGATTTTCTCCTAATCCTCCCTTGGATGTGAAGGCGCGTTAACAGCAAAATGCAGATGGTGTTCTGTGCACGGAGAGTACCCAGCACTCAGCGCGGTGCATACGGAAAGGCGCAGCTAGCCTCGTTAGGGCTCAACACAACCTGCAGATAGCGAAACCCCTCCCCACCCCCCACATTCAATTACCGAGTCACTCGTGAACGCAGAGGCGTATTAGTTTATTCCAAAGCGCAAACTTTGCAAAATACATTTCTTGTTGTTTTTTTTTTCTCTTTACTTTTTGTTTCCTTGCTGACATAACATCCTTACTTCTAGGCTGTGTTCATCAAATATTCAGTTGCAACTCAATTCCAATAAGGAAAAGAAAACAAATTATAAATAAAATGGAGGCATAAATCTTTCAGGATCCTAATTCTAACTCTCCCTTGGAGTGTTTCTGTCTTTATTTTGTCACATTAAGCAGTTTTGCTTTCCGTTCCCACTGCTAGGCGTGGCTGATTTTTACTCTGGTGGAAAGAGCCCTTTATTCTTCTGTTCTCTAGTTTTGGAACTCTGTATTTTGTGGTGTTGCTTCTTCTATGCACAATTATCACTTGTGCAACTTCTGGTTTAGTTTTTTATGAGAGACATTCTTTTTTGTGTATTTTGGTTGCATTAGGACTGTTGTTGGCCTGCACTTCTCTGTCGAGTACAGCTATATTACTACAACCAATGGCCACAATGATGCAAAGCTGTCCTGACTGCTTTATCTCATGCAGTGTTTTTTGGAAGATATTTTTTTTCAGGTCATTTTAGCACCAGAATGCAACATGGCACAGCACTTTGGATGCATTCCTAAACTGCTTTGTAGTTCTGCATTACATTTGACATTGTATTGATAGTCATTGTGTGCTCTTTTCACATACAATAGGTCAAAATATATTTAGCCTCATGTCCTGGTCTCAGAAAGAATAAACAAGTCAGAAAACATATGTGAGAGGAACATATGGTGTATGCATTGAAATTCAGTAGACTGTGTCTTTGAGGAGGGTGTATACTTCTAAACCAATTATTGAATATATAACCACTAAGGTTGACAGTATGGGACAGAGCAGATTAATGTCGAGAGGACGGAAGACGCTGACAGCATAAAACCTAGAATAGGTGCAGAGGAACAAGCTGTAAGGGCTGCGAACTCCAGATTATCCAAACTTTTCTGTCTTCACTTAAAGTATCTCATATAGTCACTTACATAATTTATTTACATAGAAAAAGAACAGCAGAATTACACTCACACATTCAAGTTGTCAGCTCTCTGTTTAAGTCTACTGTACTTTTCTGCATTTAAATGGTAACAGACTAAACTGAAACGCAACAGGCGAGGAAGCTGTATTAGTCTGCTGCATGTGTATTTGTTCTGCACTAGATAGCGCTGACTTCTATTGATTAGTCCTGCTAAAGAAAAAAAAGTTGAAATTATATGCACTATGAAATTCAGCATTTTTTTAACCTTCAGCAATGCTTGTCATTCGCTTGTAAAATAAATATATAAATATACACCAGGAGGAAGAGAAGGGGGGAAAAAAAATCGCTAAAGCTCTTTTGCTGTAATTGGCTGAATAGCAAGGGCAGCAGAAAATTTACAGGCAGACAACAGTGTGAAGGGGACTCGGTCACAGTGCAAAACTAAGCCCTCAGCACCAGCAAGGGAGTAAGCAAGCCAGAGCAGCAAGCAAGCGTCTCGGTGCCTGTCTGGCATATCTTAACCAGCATGAGGCACTTGTCTCTCCCAAGCTTTGGCGGTAAGCTGCAGATCACAGTCCATTTTCTGGACAAGTTAAGTAAATAACCCACGCAAGCATGCATAAGACAGTGACAGGGAAAGAGAAATCCCCCAAAGTCACAGTGGTGACACTCTACTAAATCCAATCAAACTGAGGAGGGAGAGGGAGAGCGACAGAGAGAGGGAAGGAGGGGAGGAAGATATCCTCTTTGCTGCCTGTGTGTGTCCAACAGCATTGATGCAATAACACCTCATTCAGTGTTTAGCCCTTCTCAAAGGACAGGCAGGGATAACACTTTAAACCCTGTGGCTTTATCTCCTGCAGATTTTCCATAAAATGCCAAGCCAGGGAGCCGGGGCCATGTGACTACCATGTAGGTCAGGGCAGACGGGGGGTAGAAAGTGTGGGATGAAGGGAAAGAGACAGAGTGGGGGAGGATGGGAGTTTTCTTGTGGAACTGTTGAAAATAGCAAGCAGTAACCAGATTAGATCAATTAAGAATCTGTCTCTATCTGTTGCAGCCTAGTGCAGGACTTAAGACACACACTCATCTTTAGAAATAAAAAACAAAAGCAAAGAAAAAGTTTGTACACGATGCCCACTTTTTGTTACATGATAAGTTTTTGTGACTGAGCAAAGTTTAAGTATGTCTGTATGAAACCAATTCTGTTTGCAATGCAGTGTTCAGAAAATGCTGCCTGATAAACACACACTGCATTGCCATTACATTTTTTTTGTTTTGTTTTTCTCTTTACTTATCCTTAGATCCTTGTTCTATGTTAATAATAATTTCAAATTCGAGAGGATGTGCCATAAAAGTAAAACATTATCCTATCCTTGATCAGTTAATGTCGGGTCACAGGACATTCAAGTGTCAGTAAAACACATATAACTAAAAAAACAAACCAGGCTGATCTGCTTTGAAGATCCAGAATAAAGTATCTCTACTATCAGAACTGATATGACCACAAGCAACAACAAGGCTGACACCCTTTTTTGACAAAATGGTAACACAGATGTGCAGATTAACAGTTAAATATATTTCTGGGCAAGAAATTTCTGCCAAAAGCAGCAGAGCAGCTTGTTTTGTTGTCAGCCATGCTTTTGAGTTTGGAAAGTCTAAATGAGAGAACATGTCAGAACATATATAAAAACTTTGTCTTCCTGTATGATAGTTAATAATCATACAGCTTTGTGCGACCAATAAACTGAGGCCTATTTAAAGTCTTACAATTTATCTAAGGGTAAAGTATATCTCTGTGCAACCAGGCAGTTATAATGGAAATTAACAGTGATCACTGACCATAACTCGATCTGTTATATAACCTCAGCATACAACTCAACCCAGCCTTCACAGCTTTGGCAAAAATTAAAAAATTTAAAAAAAAACACCTAATTTACGATTTATCTCATGCTTTTTTTGTAAGCACTGTGTATGACTATTCGTGTGTGATGCCATCTCCTGGGAGAAAACAAAAAAAAACTCTTGTACATATCAAACCTTTCTTAGAGCAGGTAAATTCTGACCTTACAGCTACAGTCCAAAAATTCAATGCAGTCCACATCTAACCTCCAGATCTTGGTTTCTATGAAAGCATTTTCTGGTGGACTGGTTGATCATTATCCATGACATTTTCAGAGTCCTGAGATATGTCAATATTCTGAAGCTCAATGGGCTTGTATAATTGAACTAAGGGCCCTTACTTTCCATATGC
The DNA here is from genome assembly GCA_029783805.1 of Acanthurus tennentii. Taxonomy (NCBI): domain Eukaryota; kingdom Metazoa; phylum Chordata; class Actinopteri; order Acanthuriformes; family Acanthuridae; genus Acanthurus; species Acanthurus tennentii. Next base: position 9,495,683 of record JAPZDZ010000002.1, on the reverse strand, counting down.
TGAGGGCACAGCTTCCCAGTGGAATACCAGTGACGCTTGATGGAATACAAAAGATGGACAGGATTAGGCTTTGTGCTGTTGACTGACCTTGACCTATATTTTGACCCACATCCACACTCAATCACATGATTCTGTTTTGATCAATAAAACTCAGGTGCATGTGCCAAAAGATGTACCCAAAAAGCGACGGTGCCCGCTCTGAATATGTACAATTTTTCTATTAGTTCTGAGCACCACTGGCTAGCTTTGTATAACCTGGCCTCAATCAAACTCAAAGGCACTATCCCTGTGAAAATAGTATTGATCAAAACTAGCATCTATCCATGCATAAGAGCTTGTTTCAATTGATTTTTCCTCTTTGAGCTGAAAAATATAATAGAGGTGATATGAATTACAGGGTGTTTTGCTTCAATTCATCAGCACAACCCAGATAATACTTGCTGTTGCCAGGGAAACATGATAACAGTTTTTGTCTGTTTTTCAACAATCAATTACTTTAATGCACTTATGCTTGTGTTTACAGAGAAACACAAGATAGTCGAAGTAGAAGTCGCCACTACTGTAAGAAGGTGGTTTATAACAGAAGCATACAGCATATGGACTCAGAGTGGAGGCTCATTCCAATGCAAATAAACCTTATCTTGGCTATTTACTGCAGGGATAACAAAGCCAGCATGTTATTAAGACACATGCTGCATAACATATGCAGGTTATCCCCATAATATTCCATTTGTTCCATTACAGTCTATAGTGTGTGATGATCCTCTCTGATATAATATGATGTAATTTGATAAATAAATGCATATACTATAATAATTTAAAATATATCAATAACTTGTTAAGTAAAAGTTGCAGCCTACTCGTATCCCTCCAAACTATCCCAGTTGTCGTGTTATGCTCAAAGATTTGCTGTCTCTAATTCCCAAGCTCAAGGCTGATCAGTGTTATTCTAGTGACACTTCCCCTAAAGCCTCCTGACATTAAGCCTTTATAAGACAGTTATGGGTGTTCCATTGGTCTTGCAACATAAACTACTTTTTATGCCTTTACCACCGTGTTTGAATAAAATAGCTACAGAAACAGATTAAACTCAATAGGCCAATAGGCTACCTCCTGCCTTGTTAACAGGCCATTATTGTACTGTTATCCTTGGAGTGTCTTCTGTAGGTTTTAGGCTTGGGGCCTTAATATTATTGATGTAGCGGAGGTGTAGTGTTATAAAAGAATAGACTTGTAATGCTTGTATCACTGTCGCTGCCCAAATCTCCATTCATTTCATTCTGGGCCAGTAAAACATAAAATAATAAGCCAATTATGAGCAGACTTGCACTAAATAAACCTCATCCAAAGAGTCTTGAGATAACAGGGAAAATCAACTTGTACTTTTCCTCCAAACCAAAACAGTCAAATGTAAAGCAGTTAAAGAGATTTAAGTATGTGCCATGTTTAATTGAAGGTTTACCTTGACACTGACTCGTCAATTCAGACATCTCAGCTTAAAACGATCTACTTTTCAAAAATTACATGAACTTTATCTTATCTTCCACCATACAATATTAAGATTTTATGTCTTTTTTTTTAAGCCTTCAAAATTAGCTACCGTTGTGAGCTGCAATTCAAATGTGCAGTTAGTTATGTTAATGTTGTTTACTTAAAAACTTAATAACAAGTTCAAACTAATTTGGCACTTTGATTATATTTTTCTTACAGGACGGCCTTTAATGACTTTGCTGATCCCCTGATGTTATTTCTTGAGCCATCATAAGACTGACCTGTGGTTTTAAGTTAAGTGTCTAAACAACTGAATTACTGCTATCACTGCCGCAGTCATTTTTTCCTTAATAAATTTCCTTGAATAAATTTTAATCACTTAGGTGACCCCTGACCTTTCATCTGGTACTATCAACTGGTCAAAATTTTTATTTTTCAATATTTTGCCTGCAATTATACCAACATGTATGAATCTCAGCTTTACCTTGTGTTCATTGCCGATTAGCAGAAGTAAGCAAAGCACTATACTGGCTTCTCCCATGTTTAGGAATAGTAAAGTAACATTTATATCACAGTTGACCGTGCTTGAGGTGCTTATTACTTTCTAAATAGAAACTTCCTGGTGTCAGTGGTTCTTGCAGCTTGGTTAGGCATCTCAAATGTCATGTGTTCATTGGTGAAAGCATGGTGAGGGATCACGTTATTGTCACTACACTAATGACTTCTAGTGGCTGGTTAGAGCAATAGGGGTTCTGAAGGGACAGCATGAACCTTCCTGTGCATGACGTCCTCCGAGTAAAGCACTTTTCATTTGGATGCAAATAAACAGCTGGATCAAAAGAGAAGTAGTCAACCTGAAATAAGTGGGATAATCCATCAGATTTTTGTGGTTATTATTAAAACAATAATTTTTTTAGAATTTAAAATACCAAATGTTTCTTATACTGTTTCAGACATTCTGCAAAGGAAACCAGCTGAAACTGTTTATATTTTCATAATCATTCTTTCCATCACTACTTAGAGTTTGTGAAAAAAAATCACAACTGAAACACAAATCAACTAGTCAAGAGAACTTGAACTCTTTTACTAAAGGAATTAACTCACAAAAAAAATTGAAAAAACCATCATGTACTGGAAGTTGGCCCTGGCCTCGACCTGGAGGTGCTGATTCTTATCCTATCCACTTCACATCCTGCTGAAAATATGCTTTTTGGGTCACAGTCCAATGAAGCAGACAGAATAACATCATCTGCAAAGAGCAGAGATTTCATCCCGTCATTACCGAACACAGTGCTCTCCTAATTTGGCAATGAGTCCTTGATGAAGAACAAAGCACAAACACAGATCTTATTTTGGTTGCACAATGACTGGATGGCATGGCCCTGTACTCCTACAGTTACCATAACACCCAGAGGGACACATTTGTATGCCTCCAGGTCCATTCAGCACATGTGGAATTGATGGGAAAAAGGGTCAAGAGCTGGTTTAAGTTTTCATGACCAGAAATTTGCAACTTTTCTCTTGAATCTAAAATTTGACACTCGGCTGCAGCTCCTCTCCAGCACACTGACATCCCCTTTTTCAGGGAGGCTAATCAGTGCGATACACAAGTATTAGTCAGTGCTTCAGTTCCATTGTTTAAACAGAGGTCAACACCACAGCATCTCAGGGCAAATCTCATCTGCCCCTTTTGCCTTGCCCCATTGACCACTGCCAGAGGGATAGCACAGGCCTTCCTTAGACCTTCCGCCATGCATGCTTCACAGAAGGTGTTTGTCACAATCAGAAGTGCTTTAAAGTGTTCTTTCCAATTCTCGACAATAAGCCATGGAGAGATTAGCATTTCTTCTGAGAACAGTCTGGCCAAGGCTTTACCTCCCTTTCCTGTCTGACAGTTTTCCAAAAACTCTTTGAAGCCAACTGAAAGTCCTTCTCAATGGCACCCCAGACTCCTTCAGTTTTTTTCGTTTTTTTTGCTTCCACAACCACAGATGCTTAAGTACTCTCACCTCACAAAACCATCCATCTCCAAAAGCCACTTCATAATTTGAGGAAAACTCTAACACACCAATACTAAGCCAGGCACTTCTCACCATACACCATGTGACACCTCTCAGCACTCATAACTAGACATGATCTAGTGGGATCAGATAAGCCACAACGCCCAACATATGGACATTCTAGCTCATGGGTACTCCAAGTTATTAGTGTGTGTGCATTAAAATTACCCAAAACATTTTAAAACTTTTTTTTTTCATTAAAATTGCTTCAGACAAAAGTAGACAGGAATGTTTTTTTTATGCAGCTGTTTTAATATTAGCTATGGTCAGCCCTACTGTCCAGAGGATGCAGAGACGTAGTCAAGACAGGTGGGAGAAAATAATAATAGGGACCTTTAAAAATAAATAACTAGGAATGCACCGTCAAACTTTTGATTCCATTCATGGAAGACTGTGGCCAGTGTCATCCAGAAAAGACACAGCTTCTACTTACATATACAGTGGAGAAGCAGGTGTCTTCTGTGGATAACACTGACCACAGTCTTACTCAAAAAAAAAAAATTAAAAACACTCCAAAAAAATAAAACTACTACTCAACTGAAATCAGATCATCCTAAACGCATTTAATTCAAGGTGTAAAAGGGTTGCATGTTTTTATTGTTGTCATTTTTATCGAGACAAGGCCTTTGCAGACATTGCAGACACAAAAGACACATTGTAGCTCTTTAGATTTCTTTAATAGATGAAAAAAGAATACTTCACTTATTGACAAAGTTTCTTAAAGCTCAACAGTCCTACCCTATCCGGGGCTTGGGACTGAAAATAATATGATGCTTCATTTTTCAAAGATGTACTTTTCCTAAAGCATTGTTGATTGCCCTGTGTCCATTACTTGGAAGGATTATGATAATATTCCACATTGTGCTCGGCGTGATGCACAGGAAATTCAATACTCAAAAGGTTAATGCAATCAATTAGGATGACAAAGGAGTAAAGTAAAACCCTCCTGCTCGTGGAAAAAAGAGACAGGAGAAAAGAGGGGGAGAAAAGGTATTGAAAGCTTGAATGGATCCGCAGAGAGAAAAGAGGCACTTGAAACGACAGAAAAATGGCATTTATTCAGCATGTATCGTCCAAGGCCAACAAATGAAACACACACAAAGTGTACACACAAAGCAAGAAAAAATAGCTCTTAGATGGTGAATTACATCATTCAGCACTCAACCAGTTGTAATTGAACAATACAGGAGCAATATTTTTGTTTGAAGGTAATCAGATACCTCAGCCAAGGAAAAAGTGCCCAGTACTAGAGGCTCGAACATCGATTCATAATTCTCATAATGTTCTATGGACTTTTCCTCCGTTCTGAGACAAGTTTCGTCTCAGCACTCCATTCCCATGTGCATTGTTGCATGGGCTGAATATTAACAGCACGACAATTGTGTATGGGAGCGAAATCTTTTGTTATTTAGATAGATGTTACAATGCTATACAACACAAAGGAGTCTCATCATTGCAGATAAATGGATAAACTTGGATGGCGGTATTGAGCTCTACAACCATTGTAATAATCCATATTACCTTTTCAGGCTCAGTCTGTCAAAATGGTGATGTATTAATCACATTTCAGCAATCCTCCGTGGCTAATGATAATGTTATGAGAGTCTGGGTGGCAATATTTCGCTAGTGTCTGCAACGCCTATTTTCTGCCGATAAGTTGTGCAAGGAGAAAAGCTTAAAACCTTGTAATCCACTTAGGTAAGGCAGTAGACTTACCTACTTCTGCAAACACACAACCTCATAAATCTACTGCACCTTCACATTCTTAAAGACTGCAACGCTTGAAAAAAAAATACAGCAGTCTTTTGTCTCACTTTGCACCAAATGGAGACATGCTTCATGTTTGAGACCATTGCACAAGTCAAAGAACTGTGCATGCACAGGCTCTGACACACACTCAGCATCTGTCCTTATGTCTCATTCAAACCTGCAGGAGAAAAATAACCTCAGAAAAACTGGACCTCAGTAGAGTCTCCATCTTCATATGATTTAAAACACATCTTCAGAATGTAAGCTATTTGACATACTGTTCCTGAGTGGAGTGTTATAAATGAGAAAAAAGGCAACAAAGAAAGGATCAGACTTAAACATTGATTTTCTGCCAGGAACGCTGAACTATGGCCTTTTTATTCTATATTTCCTGACTTCCATTCAGCTCTAGTATGAACAAATAAAAGAGGTATAAGGACAACAAGCACAAAAGCCAGGGTTAGGCGGTAACCAGGGCTTTATGTTTTAACCATAAGAATTCAACTTTTTTCAGGGGCACAACTGCTGTAATTTGACCTACATCACATTTTTCTGTTTGGGTATTTTCGGGTCCAGCAGCCACGTCACAGAAACAATGGGCCAAAATGGGCTTTGAAGTCAGCCCTGAAAGAAACCGGAGGGGCTGACACATGAAATGCCCTCACAGCTGGGCTGCCCCCAGTCAAAAGAAAAACAAATACTTTGAATGAGAGGGGGACACGCCGCTCCTGTCTGAGCTTCCTAAGGCCCTGAGCCACCACAGGGAGGTGGTCTTTCACGATATGCCCGTAATGATGGATGGATTGGGAGGAAAGTCTATTCACATGGAGATGTTACATCATAAATATTTACACAGGGCTGCCGTTTCCATGTAGCCTTTGCTTGTTTTGACACACTGGAAGAATCTAAAGGACAAAAAGTGTAGGAGAGGGAAAAGTGCAGCAAATACGAAGGCGGCCTTCTCATTTTTGTTATTATACTACACTGAGTGATACAATAATACTAAACTGAGTTTCATGAGTTGTTTCTCTTTTTCCTCAGTGAGACAAATTGTCTTTCCTACGGCGAACTGTGAGCTTTATTTACCTTTATCCATGACTGAATGAACTCCTGTTTATTAAAGAATCATTGCCCTCCTCCACACTAACCCTGAAATGCCACCAAGACACTAAACAAAGTGAGACTAAAGTTCAATAATAAATCATTATCCAGAACAATTTCCTTGTCTTGATAAAGAAGTACAAGAAGGAAGAATACAGTGTAACAACAAAACACATAATAAACACTCATTTCCAGGAAAGCACCACTATTTATAAATCTGCCGGAACTTTTACTGAGACCAAAGTAAAAAGGAGGCACCACCGTTGTTGGTAAGCAGCCCTACAAATTTCTGCTCAGTTAGCTCAATTAAAAGCCTTGAAACCCCCTGAGACTGTCCCTGGAACCAATGAAAACAAATTTGGCAGTTTAATTTTCTTCCCACTGTCTAAGAGAGGGACTCCGCTCTGGGAGTGTTCTCGAGCTCAAGTCTGTGGGAGCTAAAAGGGGGGGGGGGTATCATGCCAGCCCAGCAGTAGAGCCAGTTGGCCTTCATGATGAGTAGCATTAACATATATCAAAAGCCAATTAAACTAACTGTACTCAGTTATGTTGTTGTTATGTGGTTAGACGAGGGGGATACTCAAGTTATTCTACAGTTGCCTCGTGCTTAACTTTGCATCACGGAACTTCCAAAGCGACCTGTTTAAAGGCATCTTTTGGTGCGTATCCATCCATGCATCCTGCTGTGAGGAGAGCTCATGGGTGGGGGAACATGACCGCGCTGAACCCGATCTGCAGCTGCTGTAAGGTATTGTATCTATGTGGAAATCTGTGGATGGTGTCATCATCGTCATGTTGTAGGGAGGTACGCCGGGCATGTATCAGGGGCTCTGATTGATGCAAGGAGTGTGTCTTCTCTCTGGTGTGTGAGTGACACCACCAGAAACAAAGGAGTGCGGTGTCGCCCTCCGCCTCAATTCACGGCCATGCCACCCCCCGGTGATAGTGAGGGTCTCTGGTTTGACATGAGACAGCCCACGGTGTCACTTCTGAATGTTTAGATCCCTCTTGACTAGGAGGCCAGGGGCAAGGGCTGTTGTATGCATCCTCATGACAGACTCCCACATCAGCATTGTGCTCATACCAGCTAACATCATTAGCACAGAAGGTTTCATCTCAGGGAGAGAGAAAAAAAAAAGCAACCCAGTTTCTTCAAGTCACAAGTCATTAGCGTCCTCTCGAGAGTCAAATTGTACAGAGGCAGATTTTTTATCAGCAACAAAAGGTTTTATACTCTTGTTAATTTGGTGGATGTCATCTGTACTTAGATGTCTGTGTCTAATGTCTGCTACAGTAATAAATGCCACATAGTGGAAAAATTATATTATTTTGTCAGGATGACAATGTGGGATGTTGCCACAACAAGATCTAGACATAAAGCAGGCATAAAAGAACATTAAATTATAATTAACAGAACAGCCGAACAAGACAGATAACAGAATACGGCAAACATGCTGGCACATGTATGAAGTAGTGTATGTTAAAATACATCTATCCCCTGCTGCCAGTGAAAAAATTCCAAATTAAGTGGATCATTTGGGTTTGCTGTTCTTTGTTCAATAATTTATTTTTTGTGTTTAAGGAGCAAGTTTGTTTTAAGTACTCAGTAAAACCATTGCTCAACAGCTGTTTATGTCTGGAAACTAATAAAATGACATTTCTTATATGTCAAAGTTTTGAGTCGTGGCAGGCTGGCAGAGTTTCTAATGAACAATGTTAGGATGCATTTTATACTATATAGAGAGAACAGAGAGAGAGAGAGACAGAGAGACAGAGAGAGAGAGACTACAGAGAGAGAGAGAGAGAGAGAGAGACTACAGAGGGAGAGAGGAGCCCGCTTTGGAAAACAGATACATCAGTGTGCCTGTATAGTGTACGACATTGCTGTGAGTTAATCAGTTGGAAAATAAAACGGTGGGATTCTAATAAGTCATTTGTCAATTTTTACAACCCCCAGACACATTGATCCATGGGGATTAATGAAGATGCCTGATATTGTTGTAGATATGAACAGGGGAGATGGTGGGGACAGTAATCAGTCATGTTGGGGATTTGTCCTACCTCGTTTTCTCTTCCTGGGGAGTCACTCCATACACGGGCTCACTTCATCTAAGAAGGAGAGCAAAGGAGAAGCATTAAAAACCAAGACACTGATTATTCCTGTGCATACGAATGCACATACATGTTGTGCACAAAACCATACATTTACCCAACTCATCTCATATACAGTGGTTGACACAATGTAACAAGCTTCCAGATGATGCCAAAGGAAAATGTGTACTTTTGTTTCCTCCTGTCGTTTTTGATATACAGTGTAACATAGCCCAGATACCAAGGCCCCACAGCAGAGCTGGGGGAAAGGGGTTTGGCGGCTGAGGGAGGGGCAACAGGGAAGCTATAGTTTGTAAAGCTCACTGAAGCATGAGGAGCAGTTACAGAGTACAGTTAACTGTGTCTATGCATATTTCAGCAGTTTGCCAGGAATAATTTACTTACAGGCAGCAATCCTAAAATCAGATTTAGGTGGAAATAAGTGACAGGAGCTTCCTGCTTTCTTGCTGAGAGTGACTCGTCACAGTCTCAC